>OY986061.1:652855-767471 GCA_963920205.1 Stenodema calcarata
CTAGGGTTATGAAAAGTTTCGAGGATCATTGTGGGGCTGATCCAAACCCAGAAACCAAATTTTGTAATTTTAGCTCAACGCTAACTGGGCAAAGTGGCACGGACGGCGGACGGGGGACGGCGTACGGGTGACGGACGGATTTTTTTTTATTCGATTTTCTGAATCTACGTATCTTGAAACGTAAACCAACAAATTTTGAGGGGGGTTAAAAAATTTTTTTCTTTGGGCGATTCCAATGGTTCATTATCGAAGATAATAAACCAAAAACTCTGCAAATTCTTGACACAACGGTTCATTATCTTCTTTGTACAGATCACCCTTCTGTCTAGATCACTAGGTCTAAATGTCTAGATCCTAAATGTTAGATTAATTATTATTATCAATTATCACTAATTATTAACAATTTTATCAAGTACCTAGTGAAAATTATTATAATTTATTGTTAGGTATTAATAATTCGTATTTATTATTAATAATTATTATTATTAATTATGATTAATTAATACGATATAATTCTGGGGTTTTTAATACTAGGTCCTACGTCGGTAATAATTTTTCTATAAAAGAAGTACCTACCAACAAACATTCGAAATTACCTTCATTTCCGTAGCACGAAACGCACCTCAGAACAACAAACTCGACATCACTTAAACCATATGATGTTCCAAAGAGCTTGTTAGTATGAAAATGGACCTGTATTTCAACAGTTTGATACACGATCGGGTTGTGAGGCACAATCTTTGAGCCGTCATTGTGAACGAACGGCTGGTCGTACACAGCTGCGGTTGGTCTTAAAAAATTCTACGGAACAAACTCTATCGAAATATGAAATAAAAAACATACCGTTCTATATGAATTTTTCGAGATATGAAATTTTCAAAATTTCAAAATTCGTTTTGAACCCCTTCCCCTTGACCTAGGGTTATGAAAAGTTTCGAGGACCATTGTGGGGTTGGTCGAAACCCATAAAAAAAATTTCGTAATTTTAACTCAACGCTAACTGGGCAAAGTGGCGCGGACGGCGGACGGCGTACGGCGTACGGCGGACGGCGTACGGTGGACGGACGGATTTTTTTTTATTCGATTTTCTGAATCTACGTATCTTGAAACGTAAACCAACAAATTTTGAGGGGGGGTTAAAAAATTTTTTTCTTTGGGCGATTCCAATGGTTCATTATCGAAGATAATAAACCAAAATCCGTCCGTCCGCCGTCCCCCGTACGCCGTCCGCCGTCCGTGCCACTTTGCCCAGTTAGCGTTGAGCTAAAATTACAAAATTTGGTTTCTGGGTTTGGACCAGCCCCACAATGATCCTCGAAACTTTTCATAACCCTAGGTCAAGGGGAAGGGGTTCAAAACGAACTTTGAAATTTCGACAATGTCATATCTCTAAAAATTCTCATGAAACGGTGTAATTTTTAGTTCACTTTTGAATGACCTGAAACATGACGAATCTTTTAAGACCAATTGGATTTTTGTGCGACCAGCCGTTCGTTCACAGTGACCGCGCAAAGGTTTAGGAAAAACACTAAACTTTCGCGTCGAAAACGGCCGTTATGTGACCCAACCCCCAGACGCCCAGAATAAAACTACCTCTTTTCATCTTCCCGGTAAACTACAGTCTAGAAATTTTAACCGTGGGTCGGGGATAGACCACATTGCAATATTCACCCGGTTTCTCATCTGTAAAATTGTTTAAATAATACCTATTTGTTTAAACAAATTAAATTTTGATGATGAGCTAGATACTTGAAATTTTAAATATAGGTCAGAAATGGATCACAATGCAATATTCACTCGGTTTCTTGTCTCTAAAATTGTTTAAATAATACCTATTTGTTTAAACAAATTAAATTTTGATGATGAGCTAGATACTTACTTGAAATTTTAAATATAGGTCAGAAATGGATGACATTTCAATATTCACTCGGTTTGTATGACATGAGTATGGTATGGTATATTATTGTATGTATGATTTGGTATAATACAGTATGGTATGATAGGAAAGAAATTCGTATGGTATGGTATGAGTACGGTGAGAAAATGGTATGGTACCGATTTGCAACACAGTCTGGTATAGACAGAAGGGTGATCTGAACAAGGAAGATAATAAACCGTTGTGTCAAGAATTTGCAGAGTTTTTGGTTTATTATCTTCGATAATTGGAATCGCCCAAAGAAAAAATTTTTTTAACCCCCCTCAAAATTTGTTGGTTTACGTTTCAAGATACGTAGATAAAGAAAATCGAATAAAAAAAAAATCCGTCCGTCACCCGTACGCCGTACGCCGTCCCCCGTCCGCCGTCCTGCTGTGCACTGATCTTTCGAACATTGTACCTAGGCCAGTGGCCCATAACAATGTTTTCAGGCTCATTATCTCCGGAGCAAACTTTTTGGCAGGCTTGTGGCATTTTCTATGCCTTGCACAGCAGGTCCCCCTTTTTTCTGCCCCCTCCGGTCTTAGTCATGCAAAGCATGTCCAGACGGACCACGAGGAGGTGCCGGGTTTTGTACGGGATGTTTTAGGGGCAGAGGGGTAGATCACTTCCTGTGTGGAAGTGATCCATCTTGTACGTTGCTCGGCCTCGGTACTCCCCACCTCTTCTCATAACTTGTGGTTCTTCCTTCATTGGCAGGCATCATTCGTAGGTATTTTAGCTCGGCCTCATTACTCGCCGCCTCTTCTTATATCTTGCGGCACTTCAATCATCGGCAGGCTTTTCATTATATATATATGTGGAAAACTCTTCAGGAGTCTCCAACATCGAGAAAGTAGCTTCCAAGTCTTCCTGGGACATGGTGTCTGAATTATCACTCACGATTACTTTCAATAACTTTTAATACGAACGAAGCAAGCTCCCCTAACATCAAGGTTCTCCGGTTCCTTATCGACTCCCCTCCAACATGGCCTCCTTCACTCCGTGAGTCCATCCCCTCCGCGGCGCTACCTGGCGGCGGTCCCTTCAACAGCGGTCGGCGTCGAGATGTTCGGGTCCCTCAGGTTCAGGATCCCACACGGCCAATTCTGACAAGCGGACGTCCTCGGACGAAGGCACTGAAACTAAAAGGGATTTGCCGTACACAAAGCCAAACACAAAATAGCCCATAAGGGCAGCATCACCAAAATTCTCATCCCAAACAATTATCACTGGCTAGGTCAGGCAATAGGCAAAGGCTATTAATGACTCATTACGTGGTATATGAATTATAAGTACTGGGTGTACTGGAAACTCCAATGTCTGACACCCTTAAGTGTAGATTGCGAAATATGGTGCACTGATGCAAAGATGTAAAGGGGGCGTTCACTGATATTTGTTAAAGTTAGCGCAACATGATGGTCACAATGTCTGACACCCTCTGGTGCATTGCCCATCCATGTGAATGGTAAGTCAAGTTGGCGCAACATGATGGTCACAATGTCTGACACCCTCTGGTGCATTGCCCATCCATGCTGTCTGACGCCTCTATCTAGCAGTGAACGGTAGTTCAAGGTTGGCGCAACATGATGGTCACAATGTCTGACACCCTCTGGTGCAAGTAAAAAAAAAAAAAAGTAAAAAAAGTAAAAAAAGTAAAAAAAAGTAAAGAAAAAGTAAAAAGTAAAAAGTAAAAAGTAAAAAGTAAAAAAGTAAAAAGTAAAAAAAAGTAAAGTAAAAAAAAAAAAAAAAAAAAAAAGTCAGGATGGCCGTGGCCAATTGGTGGTGGATTGTGGGCCAGAAATCCAAAACTTCCCAAGATGAAGAAACGTGGCTGATACTTGAGATGTGCTTCATGGACGCAAGTCCTGTGTGAACTCTGCGATGGCTGAGACAGTCATTTTATCAAGTGGGCGGCGAAACATTGTTACGATTCGGGTTGGGGCGTTCGGATCCCACTTCTGATGTGGAAAACTCTTCAGGAGTCTCCAACATCGAGAAAGTAGCTTCCAAGTCTTCCTGGGACATGGTGTCTGAATTATCACTCACGATTACTTTCAATAACTTTTAATACGAACGAAGCAAGCTCCCCTAACATCAAGGTTCTCCGGTTCCTTATCGACTCCCCTCCAACATGGCCTCCTTCACTCCGTGAGTCCATCCCCTCCGCGGCGCTACCTGGCGGCGGTCCCTTCAACAGCGGTCGGCGTCGAGATGTTCGGGTCCCTCAGGTTCAGGATCCCACATATATAATATTATATGTATATCGCTCGGCCTCATTACTCGCCGCCTCTTCTTGTATCTTGCGGCTCTTCAATCATCGGCAGGCATTCATTAACAAACAGGAAAGGATAATAAACCAAAAATCCACAGTCATGTAGCATGGCTATAAGAGAAAAGTTTCAAAGAAATAACCGGTTTTATGAAAAAAGTCTCCATTCAAGAACATGATGTCCATAAAGAACATCTCAAGTATCAACCGTGTTTCTTCATCTTCAAAGTGCTCCACCTTGAGAACGGAATAAGATACCGCAATTCTGACTTCACCATAGATTTCAGCGTAAAAATGAAGTTGCCAGACTGTTTCATTTTGGGAATTCATTGGTAATTACCCCCCCCCCCTCCCTAAAACTCCCCTAAACCCTCGATTTGCTTTCGTTTGCCAAGACGGATTTTTCGTGCAAATTTGAACATTTTCTCTCAATTCTATCGAGAGTTATCGTCCAGAGTGACACATACATTGATGATGTGCAGCGCCCTTCTCTGATTAAGGACCTTGGAGTATTGTTTAAGGCTAGGTTTACACCTTCCTGTTTTTTTGGCCTGTTCCGTTGCGTTTCCGTTTTCGGCCAGAAACGGAAGGGAGGGATGAGGTTGTTTGAATTGTCCGTTTTGTCATCCTGTGGGCTGCCCGTTTAGTACCTACTGCTCAGTCTGCTCTAGTGACCAGTTCGTGTGAGAGGATTTCAAATCATGGAGAGGATTTTGCGTGCGATTTTGAGCGAAGCATTGAAAAGGAGGAGGCTAGCTATTTGTGCTGCTTTGGAAAGTGAGGGTCTGCTTTCAACCCCACCGAAAAAAAGAGAGATGAAGTACCCAATTTCGACGCGTGGTTCAATGACATTAGAAAGTGCGAGGATAAATTCTTCAAGTATTATCGTCCACGTATTTATCCACGTCCATTGACATGGCAAAAAAATATTCGGAGAGGAACAGGAGGGAAACGGAAGGAAGCGACCGGCTGGAGACAACTAACCCACTTGCGACTACCTGTTGTCCCTTCCCCTTTTGTTTTCCTGACGGACTCTCACGACGTACCACCGTGCGCAAGGTGCGGTGGCTTCCTTCCTGAAAAACGGAGGGAGAACGGAACGGAACAAAACAGGACAATCCCAACAGTCGCTTGTCGAGCAATAGGTTTTCTAAAACGGAGCATCCCAGCTTTAATCGCCAATAGTGGAATATGGTTCCGTGGTTTGGTGCCCATATTACCGGACCCACATAGAGCAGCTGGAGAGGGTGCAATGCAGATTTTTACGATATGTGGGTTCCAAGCTGCGCATTCCATACCAGGATTACAGTGCTCGGTCGACAGCTGCACAATGTAATATCGAGTCACTTGCCACCCGTCGTCATATTGCCGGCAATATGTTTTTATACAATTTGCTGAACGGCGTGATCGACAGCCCTGCCTTGCTGTCAGAGATCGGTCTGAACGTCCCATCTTTCAACATTCGTACTGCGTCTCTGTTTCATGTTAACTTCTCCTCAACAAACTACTTATACCATCAACCACTCAATAGACCCTTAGCTTTCTGTTACGGTTTGGAAGAATAGAGGGCGCTAAAATCGTACAAAAATGAGAGCGCTTGATGAGACGAATCCAAAGAAACCAAAAACTCATTTTTGGAAAAAATGTCGCTCGTTCCATAACACCGTTTGAATTATACTACCGCTCACATCACCATGAAAAAATAAACTGTACCTATAACATCGATACCTCTGCGCAAAAAGGGCGAATTTGCAATCGAGCACTGTGTTTCTAAAACCCCAAACGGCGTCGCTAGTTATTATAACCTCCTGTTCAGTTTTCTCTACTTTCAGTGGGTACCTAAACTATCTTACTACGAATTCCTCAAAAGTTAATTCCTTTGGGATAGTCCAGTAAAATTATTAATAAGCTTTAGTTCAGTGTGATGCAGATTCGCCCTAACGAGCAATACTTTGTTGGAAAAGTTTGAGCGTATAAAGGGCGAAACTGCCAGATTCGCCCCAACGATCTATACTTTGTTGGAAAAGTTTGAGCGTAAAAAGGGCGAAACTGTCAGATTCGCCTTTTTGCACTTGCGAGGTTGTCAATCGCTAAAACAGATTCGCCCTTGAGCGAAAATTCAGATTCGCCCTTTTTGCGCAGAGGTATCGACATATTTTTGATGAAGAGCCCCTGCAAGTAGGCAATCCGCATTTTTTTGCCCCTCCCCCTCCTCGAAAACTCCGCACGGCGCAAACAAACGCACCGCGCCCGCAGCTCCTTCCCCTCCAGTGTTGCAAACACGTGGGATTTTTCCCATATTACCGGATTTTTGAGTGCGAATTGGAAAAGGGATGTAAGCGTGAAATATGGGATTTTTATGGAAAATAAGCCATAATTACTAAATCAAACGATCTTACCTTGTGAAGTTCGATTGTAATTATGATAGTGTCCAGCCCTCATATCACAGAATACATGGTAGGTTCGTCGGGGACGAGCTAGCCGCGTTAATGTTAAAGATCAGTCTCTAAAATTTGAAAAAACAAAAGCGAAAAGAGCACTGGAACCAGCAACAGCTGCTCCCTGGCGGATTCCCGTGGAGTCTTCAGTTTCTTTAAAGAACATTGATATACAGATGCTAAAAAATCGTTGTTTATCGCATTGGGTAGGGATGGGTGGGAGTGTGATATGAGGGCTGGACACTATCATAATTACAATCGAACTTCACAAGGTAAGTTCGTTTGATTTAGTAATTATGACACGTGTCCAGCCCTCATATCACAGAATACATGGTAGCTGTTTAAAGATCACAGATAAACACGATTTCCAAGACCGAATTGCTGTGGAAGATAACGTTAACAATTATGTCACATTACGGATCATGACACATGCATCCAATTCACCCTGGTCACAAAATTTATGTAACAGCGTTTGTCAACGTTGAACGAACATAATATATTATACTTGAAGGTAGTGTAGAGAGTAGCATAACGTCAGTTGACAAAAAATACGAAAGACATCAGTCTCCCATAATGACATCAATAGACCCGTCAGTAGTCTATCATAGTAATTCGTGAACGTAGCGGTGGATGCACTCCAACCGGCTGTTCATAATAATAATTCGTGAACGTAGCGGTGGATGCACTCCAACCGGCTGTTCTTAATATGAGGTCCATTGATACACCCTTTGCTGCAGAAGTAGTAGCATGCCGGACGCAATCGACATCAAGCGACAAGCAGGATGTCTTTCACCCAGCGACTAAGTGTTGCTTTGGATGCTGCCTTGTAAGGCTTACTGTGGGTAATGAAAAAAGGTGTCACAATTCTGTGGTCGAAGTTCACTTGTCATAGATTGGTATTTCCAATTTGAAGTGGGGATACATAACATTTGGATTCTTGGCGTTCAATTTGAAATGTAAAAGAGGTTGGGGTCTTTTTGGCCCTGAGGTTTTGATGAGGTCAGGATAACTATTTGAGCCTCCGTCTCCGTGAAATGAACATTAGAACATTTCACTTGATGAATGGTTTGAATTCATTGGCCTGAAGTCAAAGCCATCAACATAATAAATTATAGATAGATAATATTATTATTATTATGTATTTCAGATCATCAGTGGAGACCCTCGAAAAATAATCTATAACTTGTTATAGATTACAACCCACGTATATACGTATCTTGGCCTGGACGTCCGAGTTTTGAATATCCCTCTAAGAAATCGTTTTATATCCTTATTTTTACCCAGGTCGTGAATTGAAATGAGTGAAATCGCAGACCTGTTAGAATTAAAAGTGCTGTAAGAGTGAAAAGATGTCTAAAGAATATCTTGGAAAAAACGCATCACCTCTCGTGGTCCTGAACTAAAGGGGCAAACGTCATTTGTTAAGCAATGCTCCGACCATAGCTGCCGTGTGAAGGAAGAACGACTCAACTCGAAAATGGTCGAAAATGGGGTTTTTACGTATCCCCAATAATTTCCCCCCACCTTTCCGATGGACGAGTCAAAAATTCGAAATTCACCCCGGAAGGGGTTGAAATTGTTAGGGGTGCAATTTGAAAATTGCCTAATTTTGAGCAAAAACGTCTCAACTCCATGTTTTTTTAGGAAAAACACCTCAACTCCTCGATTGAAACACCCTAACTAGCTAGATTTGCTATTTATTGTTGAGAAAAAAAGACTCAACTCGCTGAAAACGCCGTTGAGTTGTTTTTCCTCCACATTGTTGGCTTGAAGATCGGGTTGAGACGTTTCGTATGGTTTTCGTGAGTTGTTTCTCCTCCAATGTGTACGCAGCTGGCCGGATTTGATTTGTTTCTCATGACTCAATCAGGTGTAATTCGGACGTCTTGAATTGAGAACATAATTTTTTAATGATGACACAAGGGTTTAATATTTACCAATCTAGGGTCATGGGTAATTTATCGGCCCATTATTTTTGGCTTATAGGGAATTTAATTTATAAAAAAAAACGGAAAATCCAATTTATATTTACCTCATTTTTACCCCTCTTCTCAAGGGGTTAAGGGATCGGATTGCCCAGATGTTAGGACAAACTAGACCCCCGAAGGAGTCTTTTGCGAAATTTCAGATTTTTTGGATCAATTTAAAGGCATAAAGTGGTTCGCACGGAGGACGGCGAACGGACATTGAATCTACGCATCTTAAAACGTGAAGTGACGAAGTTTGAGGGGGGTTACAAACATTTTTTCCGATACGATCACATAGGCTTATTATTAGAAATAAGAAACAAAAATTGGGTCAGGGTTCCAACCCCCCTCTTATGGAAGAACTCGATAGTATTAAATGATGATAGGTACTTAATGAAGTGTAGGTACAGCAGCAAAAAGGTAAACTAACGAAAATGTCGAGTCGTTTTTCATCAAAATCTTACCGAGAAAACAGCAATTTAATGTGGAGGTAAAACGACTCAAGGGGGATTGAGTTGTTTTTACTTCACAAACAATTAACGAAACAGCCAGGGATAATCGATATTTGACTCAAATGCCATGAATCGATTGAAGGTACGTTTGTAAAGAGGAATGATTGTACCAGTCGATTGAGTTGAACATCACACGAGGTCTGAAAAAAAATGGGGTCACGGGAGTGATCTGGAGTGAATTTATGGCGAGTTTTCTCAGAAAAACTTCGAAGCTGATTTCTGGGATTTCGAAAATTTTGAGTTGAGTTGTTCTTCCTTCACACGGCAGATAGTTTGAGGGATGAGTTATACTGCTTAATTGCTGCCAAGGAAAGTGACTTCAACATGGTGCTTGTAGCTACTTCTGGAATCCCCCTTCGGATAAACGATTCGCGAGTAACCTCCCCGCCACCACGATAAAATCTGCGGCGAGGGGATGAGAATTTTGCTCCTTTCCAGAAATGCATGACGACCACGCCTGTGGCTCCGTCGTTCACAAGTTTCTGTAAAACTCGAAGTATCATTGAAAAGGCGGGAAACGCATAGAATTAGAAACGTTACCAATTCATTGTGAAAGCATCTACTGCTCATTCACCTAGATCCCTGTATCATGAAATGAAAAAGAGGGAATTTTTTGTTGTAACTTGAAGCAAATAAATCTATTCCAAGAGTTTAATTTTTTTTTTTTTTTTTTTTTTTTTAGTATTCATCTGCAAATTTTCGTTTTGTTTCAGGTGGTAATATTCATGAGGCGTCATCAGCCTCCTTGTTTTCGAATGTACTGATATATCAATATATTATGTATTAATATTTTCAAACCAGAGAAATTGCATAAATTTCAAGAACATTTATAAATTAACATAAATGTGTCGGAGCCGAAACGAATTGTCCCACTAACCATGGTGTTGGTTGTTGTGTTTGCACACAGTAAATATCCCAACCTGAAAGAGAGGAATCGGTTGGAATTCAAGGACAAAAGAGTCGGATTTTAAGGGAGTGACAGCTGTTTTTACCCACCAACTTAAATCAACGTGGGTATCACTAGGTATTACCACAATTGCGTTATATTTCCCTCGATTTTTCGAGAGTTCAACCCATTTTTCACGCTTAAGGTATTTCGTATACAGCCAGCCGTACTTAACTGTGGGACATGCAGCAGTTAGCAGGCCCAAATCTTGCGCCAACTATCTAATCCTGCAATGTGTTTTTGACAGAAGTATTTGCAAAATGGGCAAAATTGGCAAAATGTTTTGTATTTTTCCTCAAGGCAAACTTAGAGTCATGCGCTTGGTATCAAAAATGAAACCTAAAAAAAACTTGAAGCGTTTTGAAGGGTTGATTACACCCTTCTCCCAATTTATAAAAAATCCTAATTTTTCAAAAAGCTTTATGCCTTTTCTAACATAATTGAACATGTTCATTTTTAGGTTGTTAGATCTAACAACCCAAAAATGAACAGTCATCGAGATGATAATATCATATGATAATATGATATAATACCTATATCATATTATCATATGATATTATCATATAATATTATTATATCATATTCAAACCTTGCGATCTTAGTGTTTGTACCACCGGCTTCATAATTTAGGTGAAGCAATAGGGCCCGGAAGCTAATCCATTAGGTAAACTCCGAAACTCATATAGCTGCTGGTTGAAATTGAAGCGGAGGAATTTCCTGTCCTCTGCTCTTATGCTGACCAAAAAATATGCATTTTTCAAATGCAAAGTACACGCATAAAATTGTCTCTGGACCAGGCGGGAAGCATTACGGACATCCTCCATTTTAAAATGAGGTGTTTTAATTAAATTGAATTATTTTAAATTTAAAATAAATCGTTTACCCCCTCCCGCCATATCCGCAAGGAATATCGGTGAAATGAACAGTCCTTGCAAGGGATGACATTTCTTTATGGCTTTAATCTTGAGCAAATCCGTAATTTCCCTGTCCATTACTAACTTTTCCGACAAGGAAAAGTTAGAAACTGGCACGGACGTCTGAATGGGATCTACGATAATGGGTAGCGGTAGTGGGTAGCCACGGACCCGCTCAAGGATCACAGGGTTACTGGTTACCACTGAGAATATACTAGAGCGGCCCTTCACGTGCAAGCCGCCTAGCGGAAAGTGTGCTCTGCCCCCCCAACCCCTTGGTTCCCCGACCCCGCCATGCGGAGCATTACCCCTGTACTGTTGCGCCCGCACAATCTCGCCGATAGCCTCAATTTGCATCTAGATTTTTGTACATTTTTAGTTCAGATAACTTTGTTATACTGCGTACGAGTATTAGTACCTTGTTAACTGGCAGGGGGAAGGCTGAAGAATATGGGAAAGGAAGTATCAATCTTGGGAGTATTTTTTGACTTGGATTTTCCGAATCTACGTATCTTGAAACGTAAACCAACAAATTTTGAGGGGGGGTTAAAAAATTTTTTTCTTTGGGCGATTCCAATGGTTCATTATCGAAGATAATAAACCAAAAACTCTGCAAATTCTTGACACAACGGTTCATTATCTTCTTTGTACAGATCACCCTTCTGTCTAGATCACTAGGTCTAAATGTCTAGATCCTAAATGTTAGATTAATTATTATTATCAATTATCACTAATTATTAACAATTTTATCAAGTACCTAGTGAAAATTATTATAATTTATTGTTAGGTATTAATAATTCGTATTTATTATTAATAATAATTATTATTAATTATGATTAATTAATACGATATAATTCTGGGGTTTTTAATACTACGTCGGTAATAATTTTTCTATAAAAGAAGTACCTACCAACAAACATTCGAAATTACCTTCATTTCCGTAGCACGAAACGCACCTCAGAACAATAAACTCGACATCACATAAGCCATATGATGTTCCAAAGAGCTTGTTAGTATGAAAATGGACCTGTATTTCAACAGTTTGATACACGATCGTGTTGTGAGGCACAATCTTTGAGCCCTCATTGTGAACGAACGGCTGGTCGTACAAAGCTGCGGATGGTCTTAAAAAATTCTACGGAACAAACTCTATCTAAATATGAAATAAAAAACATACCGTTCTATATGAATTTTTCGAGATATGAGATTTTCAAATTTTCAAAATTCGTTTTGAACCCCTTCCCCTTGACCTAGGGTTATGAAAAGTTTCGAGGACCATTGTGGGGTTGGTCGAAACCCATAAAAAAAATTTCGTAATTTTAACTCAACGCTAACTGGGCAAAGTGGCGCGGACTGCGTACGGCGGACGGCGTACGGCGTACGGCGGACGGACGGATTTTTTTTTATTCGATTTTCTGAATCTACGTATCTTGAAACGTAAACCAACAAATTTTGAGGGGGGGTTAAAAAAATTTTTCTTTGGGCGATTCCAATGGTTCATTATCGAAGATAATAAACCAAAATCCGTCCGTCCGCCGTACGCCGTCCGCCGTCCGCGCCACTTTGCCCAGTTAGCGTTGAGATAAAATTACGAAATTCGGTTTCTGGGTTTGGACCAGCCCCACAATGGTTTTTTTTTTTTTTTTTTTTTTTTCCCCCTTTTTATTGGCATCGAAAATATTCATACAGCCAAAACCTTTTGAATAATACAGTATATACAGTTACATAATAAAATTAAAATATACAATCATTTTGTCTGAATCCAAAATTAATATTTTCCTTCACAGGTTTCTATTTATTTTGCATAGAAATGCGTATAAAACTTTGTAGATGTCCGTATCTCCTATTGCTATGAGATGAGCGAGGTTATAAGGTTCATTCACCTTTTTAGCGAATTGGTCGAACATGTCTTGTCTTTCACTAATATTCACAGGGCAGGTTAACACTATATGCTCCACTGTCTCGTTTTCTTCTAGGCATAGTTCGCAGGCCGACGGTTCGTTTTGCTGTATGCGATGTATATACGATCTTGTCAAGCAATGACCAGTGCGTATTCGAGAAATGGTTTTATAGAAATGTCTTGACATATTGTTGATATAAATGAACCACGGTTTTGTACTTAGCGATGGGAACATCTCTTTATACTTTAGTCCGGATGGATATTCCAGGTATGCCTGCTGCCAGTTGTCAGTCATTTCAGCTTTAAAACCTCTATATAGGTCGGTTATTGGGCATAGTGTGAAGTCTATGTCAATAGCCGGTTTTTGTGTCGCTCTTTTTGCTTCGGTGTCCGCGACTAGGTTGCCCTCAATACCGTGGTGAGCTTTTATCCAGACTACCTTCAGATTATTTCCGCCCGCTCGAACCTGACCAGCAGTACTTAGAATTTCGGCTTCTAGAGCATTAAGTTTTGAGGCCGGATTGACGTTCTGGAGCTTGTTTATTACGCTCAGAGAGTCTGTCAATATGACAAGACCTCTTTCATTAGATGTTGTGCGTAGAAAGTACTTCATTCCTTCCAGAATTGCCATTAGTTCTGCTGAGTACACCGACGTCATATCTGATAGTCGAAAACTGAACTTTTTTCTTCGATCGCTATCATAGATTGCACATCCGACCCTCCCATTCATCAGTGAACCGTCAGTATAGATATAGCGATTGTTTGGGCATTTGGTTAGAAGGTATTCTCGTACGGTATTTGAAGTGGCGGCTACAGGGATAGGTATTATGTGGACTGGGATTGCAGAGACGAGTTGATCATAGTCGAGGGTGTACTTTGCTGGTAAACGTTGTTGCATTATTTGTGGTAGGAGGTTGGCGGTTGCATAATAACTTTCGCACAATATAGGGCTAGGTTTCTTTGTCCAGTATTTCTCAGTTAAATTGAGAAAAGCTACGTTACGGATCCGTGTGAAGTGGTCAGGAAACCTCGAGTAGAATGATATTAGGAATCTCCGAGAGAGCATGATCCTTCGTAAGGAAATTGGAGGTTCGGCTGCTTCCGCTAGTAACACATTTATGGGAGTAGATTGTAAGGCACCCAGAACTAGGCGTATACATTTGTTTTGCATTCTGTCTATTTTTCCTAGGTTTGTAGCGCTTGCTGATCCATAAAACCAACACCCGTAATCGAGAATGCTCCTAACCGTAGCCCTATAGTACATCAAACATATTTTTGGATCGGCTCCCCAACTCCTTCCTGCTACACTTCTCAGGACATTTAAATGTCTATCCGATTTTTGAACCATCTGTTCAATATGGTAGTTCCAGTTGAGTTTTGACGTTAGATGAACGCCTAGGAATTTAACTCTTTCTACTATTGGGAATTTACGCCCTGCTAACTCAATATGTGATCCAAATGGTCTTCTTCTTCTTCTGGTGAACGGGCATATTGAGGATTTTGAAGATGAAATGCCAAGTCCTAAATTATCAAGAAAGGTAGCAATTCCCTTGATTGATGTATTTAGTAGCTGAATACTTTCTTCCCATGAGTCCCTGGTGCAATAAACGCAGATATCATCTGCGTATTGTATAATGGAGGCACCTGAAGGCAGGGAGTCTTCTATTTTTGATACATAAAGGGTGTACAATGTGGTGCTGAGAATACAGCCCTGTGGAAGCCCTTTCCAGGTTATTCGAGGTGCAGAAAGCTTCCCATTTACTCTGACGTAGATTGTACGTTCAGAAATCAGCTTTACCATAACGAAAGCAAATCTGGGATGAAGACCCATCCGTATCAGGTTTCCATGCAGTAGGTGGAGATTTACGTGATCATACGCCGAGGATACATCCAAAAAGGCAGCCATAGTGATTTTTCCTTCAGTGAGGCTCTCCTGGATAGAACTTACTAGCACAGTCACTGCATCCATTGTTGAACGGTTCGCGCGAAAGCCAAATTGGCTAGATGGGATTTTCTTGTTGCTTTCAGCCCACCATTGGAGCCGGCCTTTCATGAGTCTCTCGAAGCTTTTCATCGCACAGGATGCCAGACTTATTCCCCGGTACGCTGATGCCTCAGATGCTTGTTTTCCTGGTTTTTGTATTGGGACAACAATATGCTCAGACCAATCGTTCGGAAATTCTCCTGTTCGCCACATGTAGTTGAACAGGTCGAGCAGTTTTCGTTTAAATGTTGAGGGTAACTTACTCAGAATCTGGTAAGTTAGATCATCTTTGCCCGGGGATGAATTGGTATTTCGGGATAGAGCAGATTCCAGTTCTTTAATTTCGAATGGTTTCGTCATCTTGTCTTCAGGTACGTTAAGATATGGGGCTATTAGGGGTTGCTCGGCTGTAGAACACGGTGCTAGATTTTGGGCAAAATCGTCCACCCAGTCCCCTTCTTTAGGGCGTTTTGTCGGCCGTTTTGAATTTCGTATTGCTCTAATTTGGCTCCATATAGTTTTTATTGGGGTGCTTCTGTTTAGGTTAGCGCAGAAATTTTGCCAAGATAATCGTTGGCTGTCGTTGAAAACTTTTTTGGCTTCGTCTGAGGCTTGTTTAGCGTGCATGTATGTCGAGAAACACCGGTTTCTTTCATATGCCTTCACCATTTCTTTTCTTCTTTCGTTGGCCTTTATACACTCCAGATTCCACCAGGGGTTGCTATATGTTTGGTATGTTGGATGAGTTTGAGGTATAGAGTGTTCACACGCTTCTTCGATGACTCTAGTGAAGCCACTATAGTCGAGATTTCGTAAATTGTGTACATCTGATTTGTCAGTTAGGTAGTCGTGGAATTTTTCCCAATTTGCTTTCTCCACCTTCCATCTTCTTGTAGGCAATGTAGGTTCAACTGTTACCGGTTCATTCAATGATATAAGTGATGGCCAATGGTCTGATCCCATGGCATCTGGCAAGGTGTGACACTCAAATCTACTGGCCATTTGACTGGAACAAAAGGTTATATCGACTGCTGACGTTATTTGTTGGTTCCTTGCAGGTATCAGTGTAGGTGATCCGTCATTGAGGAAACATAGATCGTTTTCCATTGCCGCCTCTAACAGCCAGCAACCTTTATTATCTGTATACGACGAGCCAACGGCTTGAATGTGGCAATTCCAGTCCCCGGTAATTATACATGGGCTCGAAAAGGTTTTGAAAAAACGATCCCATCGGTATTTTGAAACAAGATTACTGTGGGAGTTGTAGACAGAGACCACTATGATAGTGAGGTTTGGGTTCAATGCCAGTTTAGCAGCGACGTAGGAGAATCCGTTGATGCTGTACGATGATAATATTCGTTCATACTTTAGGCCATTTTTTACCAGCAATGCTACTCCTGCTCTTCCGTCTTTCCTATCTTGGCGTAAGATATCGTATCCTCTGATTGAATAGGTTTTACCAGGCACAAAGTACGTTTCGGATACTGCTATGACGGATATATTATTTTGAAGTAAGTAAAGTTCAAGGCTGGGTTTATTGTGTACTAAAGATCTTGCGTTCCATTGCAGGATGCGTAGATGGTGATTATTACTATTATTGATTGTTCTAGCCATTTGGATTTTTATTATTAGCTGTTAGTAGCAGATCGATGATATCCTGTTTCCAATTTGGATTACTTCGGTGTGACAAGGTGCTGCTCGCGTAACCAATGTTTTCGTTTGTTAAAAGTTGTATTATGTCATCTACAGTGTATGTTTTGCTTGTTTGTTTTTCTTCACGTATATTCCTCATACGCGTTTTTCTCTCAAAGGGATTAATATAGTGGTCGTGAATAGCTACGGTTTGTGAGATGTTCTCAGTAGTATCATCAATTAGTTCATTGGTGTCTACATGATTTTGGTAGTTCGGTCGTTTATATGGCTGTGGGCGGGCGTTCCGCTTGGGGCGTTTAGTAACGAATGTATTTGGTTCGTTTCCGTGAACCTTATTCAATGGAGGGAACTCCTGCTCGTCGTCTACTACATCATTTGTATTATTTAGAACGGCATACTTATTCTTCACAACGGTGGCGTAAGAATCTGCTTTAACTTGTGCTCTCTTTTGTCTTACTTTGTCAATATAGAGTGGGCATGCTTTGCTATCCGCTCTATGATCAGTGCTTCTACAATTGATACAATTACTTGTTTCTTTTACCGTGCAGGTTTCAGAGAAGTGTTCCAAACCACAATTTATGCATCGTATTTTCCCTCTGCATTGGTACTGGATATGTCCTATTCTGAAACATTTGGTACATTGTCGAATAGGCGGAACGTAAGGGTCCACTCGGCATCTGGCACCATAGAGAGATACATGTTCAGGAATTGATTGGGAATCGAAGACAATAAAGCAGGTTGTCAACTTCGAAATAGTGGGTATTCCATTTGAATTTCGCTGCTGTTTGGTAAGTCGGCGAACGCGAACAATGTCTATTGGTGATATCATTTCTTCTATAATTTCTTTATCTTCGATTGTGGTATCGATTCCTCGCACTACCCCGGTTTTATATACTAGGAAGTCGGGAATGTACGCTTTTAATTGCTTTTTAGAGAAAAGTTCACTTTTTACGAGGTTATTCGCGGCCTTTCCTGTTTTTAAGTCGATTCTTATTCTGTTATTTCCGACTACTTTGATATCCACTATATCATTCTTGGGAATGGTTTTTGACTGAAATAGCCATCGACCGAAAACCATACTATGAGTTTTTCCAAGGGTACCATCATCGCCTTCGACAAATACAAAATATGGGCCATTATCTTCATCCCTGAATCGATTCTTAATCGAACGAGCAATGTATTCATTATGGTTGTTGCTTGTTTTATTGGTGTTATTCAGTTTACCTCCGACTGTCACATTTGGTGTGGATAAATCGGAACTCATGGTTGGCAAGCTCATTTCAATTTCATTTCCTGCTGAATAAATGGGTTTGGGGGGCGGGTCTGACCCACCCCCGCTGTCATCATCCATCGTGAAAGATGGATTTATATCTTTAAATTAGTTGTAACTATTCTATTAACGAAGAAGAGTTAGGTGGCGAAAAAGTTATACAAAGGCGGCGAGAAAAATATCGCTACTTATCTGGCGTGACCGCTGACTGTTGAGATAACAAGACCGGCCCGAGACACGAATCAATCCTCGAAAGTTTTCATAACCCTAGGTCAAGGGGAAGGGGTTCAAAATGAAATTCAAAATTTCGACAATGTCATATCTCAAAATATTTAACTGAACCGTGTAAATTTTAGTTCATCTTTGAATGACCTGAAAAATTACGAATCTTTTAAGACCAATTGGATTTTTGTGCGACCAGCCGTTCGTTCACAGTGACCGCGCAAAGTTTTAGGAAAAACACTAAACTTTCGCGTCGAAAACGGCCGTTATGTGACCCAACCCCCAGAATAAAACTACCTTTTTACATCTTCCCGGTAAACTACAGTCTAGAAATTTTAACCGTGATTCGGGGATAGACCACATTGCAATATTCACTCGGTTTCTCATCTGTAAAATTGTTTAAATAATACCTTTTTGTAATAATACAAATTAAATTTTGATGATGAGCTATGGACTTGAAATTTTAAATATAGGTCAGAAATGGATGACATTTCAATATTCACTCGGTTTGTATGACATGGTATGAGTATGGTATGGTATATTATTGTATGTATGGTTTGGTATAATACAGTATGGTATGATAGGAAAGAAATTCGTATGGTATGGTATGAGTACGGTGAGAATATGGTATGGTGCCGATTTGCAATACAGTCTGGTATAGACACAAGGGTGATCTGCACAAGGAAGATAATAAACCGTTGTGTCAAGAATTTGCAGAGTTTTTTTATTCGATTTTCTGAATCTACGTATCTTGAAACGTAAACCAACAAATTTTGAGGGGGAGTTAAAAAAAATTTTTCTTTGGGCGATTCCAATGGTTCATTGTCGAAGATAATAAACCAAAATCCGTCCGTCACCCGTACGCCGTCCGCCGTACGCCGTCCGCGCCACTTCGCCCAGTTAGCGTTGAGCTAAAATTACGAAATTTGGTTTCTGGGTTTGGACCAGCCCCACAATGATCCTCGAAACTTTTCATAACCCTAGGTCAAGGGGAAGGGGTTCAAAACGAAATTTAAAATTTCGACGATGTCTTATCTCCAAATATTTAACTGAACCGTGTAAATTTTAGTTTACCTTTGAATGACCTGAAAAAGTACGAATCTTTTAAGACCAATTGGATTTTTGTGCGACCAGCCGTTCGTTCACAGTGACCGCGCAAAGTTTTAGGAAAAACACTAAACTTCGCGTCGAAAACGACCGTTACGTGTGTCAACGCCCAGAATAAAACTACCTTTTTTCATCTTCCCGGTAAACTACAGTCTAGAAATTTTAACCGTGAGTCGGGGATAGACCACATTGCAATATTCACTCGGTTTCTCATCTGTAAAATTGTTTAAATAATACCTTTTTGTATAATACAAATTAAATTTTGATGATGAGCTATGGACTTGAAATTTTAAAAATAGGTCAGAACTGGATCACAATGCAATATTCACTCGGTTTCTTGTCTGTAAAATTGTTTAAATAATACCTATTTGTTTAAACAAAGTAAATTTTGATGATGAGCTAGATACTTGAAATTTTAAATACCTATAGGTCGGAAATGGATGACATTTCAATATTCACTCGGTTTGTATGACATGGTATGAGTATGGTATGGTATATTATTGTATGTATGATTTGGTATAATACAGTATGGTATGATAGGAAAGAAATTCGTATGGTATGGTATGAGTACGGTGAGAAAATGGTATGGTACCGATTTGCAACACAGTCTGGTATAGACAGAAGGGTGATCTGAACAAGGAAGATAATAAACCGTTGTGTCAAGAATTTGCAGAGTTTTTTTTATTCGATTTTCTGAATCTACGTATCTTGAAACGTAAACCAACAAATTTTGAGGGGGGGTTAAAAAAAATTTTTTCTTTGGGCGATTCCAATGGTTCATTATCGAAGATAATAAACCAAAACTCTGCAAATTCTTGACACAACGGTTCTTTATCTTCTTTGTACAGATCACCCTTCTGTCTAGGTCACTAGGTCTAAATGTCTAGATCCTAAATGTTAGGTTAATTGTTATTATGAATTATCACTAATTATTAACAATGATGTTGAGGGATGTCGAGGGTCGGTCAAATGAAAATTGATTTATGTGCCAACGTTTCGAAGAATATATTTCTTCATCTTCAGGGCCTAAAAACAGTTTCATAATATTGATTACAGTTCTATCGTGAGAAAGTTGTTGTAGTTATTTAATTACCATTAGTTATAGTTGTTGTAGTTATTTAGTTATATTTAGTTACAGTAATAATTTAGTTGTAGGTAGTTTTTATAAACAATTTGGTTAAACGAATGACGTTAAAACAGATAGCTAAACAGATAAATAGAAATGGTGTGTGGGATGTACAATAATTTGTGACTTACAGTTTCAAAAATGGAGTTAGACTCCAACAGGGAAGTTTTTTCCTCCAGGGCACCGGAGTTACAACTTAACAACTTAGCATAAAGTTACCTATATATACCTATACGGATGAAAGAGTATATCCAAGAGTGGGGTAACAAAAGCCAGGACATCGTGGCGCCAAGAAACGTGTGAAAATTGAACAAACAAAGTCGTAAAAAGCAGGTACTTTAAAAAGGTCGGTGTTATTCCAACTAACTTCATAAAATGGTACACATGCGAAAAGTAGAAAAACATTTGTGAATTTTCTAGTGAGACATGTTTGTGACGTGCCGATTTTCAATTGTTTAAAATGGTACCCGATGCCGTGCAATAGTGTTGTTGGATGGAACTGAAGAAACTGGGGATTTGAGATTGATCCGTGGTTGCTACCTCTGCCATAATGAGTGTGTGTGGTTTTGTTGACCGTCAGTAACAAGTAACAGTTGTTACTGACGGTCAACAAAACCACACACACTCATTATTAACAATTTTATCAAGTACCTAGTTAAAATTATTATAATTTATTGTTAGGTATTAATAATTTGTATTTATTATTAATAATAATTAATAATTAACAAGTTGTGATGTGTTGTTTGACATTTTGTGGGGAGGAACAAAAGTGTTTTTCGATGGGTTGAAGAGGGTTTTTTGAGATTTTTTTGGGCAAAAAGGTTGAGGAAGAGCGGGGGAAACCATTTACATAATCTTTTCGTTGCTTTGTTTTGTGTTTTTGTGATTTTCAGACTTTAATCTTCGTATTTCGGGAAACATTTTTTGTTGAAAATATTTCGTTGTGTTGTTTGATCTGTTACTCGGCAATGTTACTAAACTAGAGTTATTATGTTGGTGTAGTGATATAGAATGAACGATTCAAGAGGACAAAGAAGCCGGGTAAACTGTCCACATTGCGGAGGTGACTTCACGCAAAGAGGACTTGCAGTTCACATAAGCCGTTCCCATCGTGATATAGGTAATAATACCACACATGTTGCCGAAATAAGGACGATTGCTGAACAACCTGAAACGTTGGGTGGTTTGCCGGAACCAATTCAGGACCTTTTCAGGAGAGGTTTCGGTGCTCCTTTGCTAAATTCGACGGGTGGCGAGGACCTATCGGAATGGGGAAAACGATGGAAGAAGGCTATGCGATTTCAAGGAAGACAATATTCGTTACCTCAAGGGGCAGTAGGAAGGCAATTTGTCTCTCTGGTCACAGAAGAAATCCAGGCAGTAGCGAATGGTATCAGATCTTCAGAAGTGATTTTTTTCCTGTGTGCTACGGTTCTCCAGCGGCAAAAACAAGTTAAAATAGGAGCAGATATCAAGAGGCTTCTAAATAAGAGAATGGAAATGTGGCGACAAGGTCAGTACGATGAAATGCTACAAGAAGCTGAACGGTGCGATCGCCAACTGATAGGAGGACTCCAGAATGAAGACCAAGAAGACCAAAGAGTACGAATTTTCACCCGATTAATCTTACAAGGAAAGCTCAGAGATGCAGTAAGATGGATAACAAATAGGTCTGGAGGAGGGGCAATGAGACCAGAACATTGCCTAAGTGATGGGCAAACGGTGTTAGATGTTCTGCAAAGCAAACACCCTGATCAGCAATGTCCAGATCTATCGACCTTTGTAACTTGCGATCCATTGCCATTAATGGTTGACATAGACATAACCGCCAGTCAAATTGAAATTGATTAAGAGGAGCAGCAGGACCGAGTGGAACGGATGCTGAACAGTGGCGGAATATGCTTCTGCGATACGGTGCTCATAGCAGCCGGCTCCGGGAGAGTGTGGCTTCACTGACTCGACAACTGGCAAATGGAACGGTCGAATGGCTTAACATTAGAGCAATGCTAACAAGGCGAGGTGTGGCATTAGACAAATGCCCAGGAGTGCGGCCAATTGGAGTTGGGGAGCTCTTGCAGAGGATCACAGCAAAAGCAGTAGCAATGATCACAGTGGAAGATCTGCAAGAGGAGTGTGGAAATGATCAACTGTGTGCAGGAACTGGTGCAGGGGTTGAAGGAGCGATCCACGCGATGTCTAGACTGTTTGAACATGATGACAGTGAGTGCATTCTGCTAGTCGATGCTGCAAATGCGTTTAACGCTATGAGTAGGCCCCTTGCGCTTTGGAACGCTCGAGTTTACTGGCCACGGTGTGCTCGATATTTATTCAACACTTATAGGGGATTTCCAATAATTCTATTTCGACAGAGTGAATTACAAATAACAAGCAAGGAAGGGACAACTCAAGGGGACCCATTAGGAATGCTAATGTATGGAGTAGGAACAATCTTTTTCTTGTCTGTAAAATTGTAATACCTATTTGTTTAAACAAATTAAATTTTGGTGATGAGCTAGATACTTGAAATTTTAAATATAGGTCAGAAATGGATGACATTTCAATATTCACTCGGTTTGTAGGACATGGTATGAGTATGGTATGGTATATTATTGTATGTATGATTTGGTATAATACAGTATGGTATGATAGGAAAGAAATTCGTATGGTATGGTATGAGTACGGTGAGAATATGGTATGGTGCCGATTTGCAATACAGTCTGGTATAGACAGAAGGGTGATCTGCACAAGGAAGATAATAAACCGTTGTGTCAAGAATTTGCAGAGTTTTTTTTATTCGATTTTCTGAATCTACGTATCTTGAAACGTAAACCAACAAATTTTGAGGGGGGGTTAAAAAAATTTTTTCCTTGGGCGATTCCAATGGTTCATTATCGAAGATAATAAACCAAAAACGGCGTCTCGTATCTCGGGGCATTCCTTGTATTCTCCAGGATCTTCGAAATCCAACATACTTGATTTTCGTGTAGATGAATTGATGAGTTCTTCACAGGGAATATTTCTTCCGATATGGAAAATGGTGCAAACACGGGGGGGTAATGGCGTGGAGCGTGGACTAGAAGGCTAGAAGGCGATGAGTTGGGGAACCAGTGAGTGGGGGAAGCCTGACACATCGTCGTGTCCCACTCGGCCGCTCTAGTATATTCTAATCCCCCCAAAAACAACTCCGTTGTAAAAACTGGCCCGCCAAAAAACCTCAGCCGCAAAAAGGAATGATATCCATTTTGCCCGCCAGCCACATATATAGGATGCTCAGTGCTTCGCACCTCGCTGTTGAGTGTGCATATAGAAACCTGATCCTCCTACCCCTAACCTCCACCGTCAATGTTTTCCTGTTCCCTGTCTCCTTCCCACAACCCCCTCTCACCCTTAGTCACCCTCGGTTTCACCTAATATGTTTCCTCTGTTACACCAGCAGGGAGCTTTACGCTTCTTTCAATGCTGTTGGCGGGAGCTTTTTGCCACATAAACAAGCCTGAATTGAAGCATTACTTCATTATAGGTGTACCACTACTGATTACTCGTGACCACCAGTAATACTTATAATATAGTAATTTAGTAGTATTAGTATAGTAGTTTTATCCTAGTCAAAATTTAGTAAAAAATTAGTACGCCTACTAATTTGCCTTTTTGTTTCTTGTTTTTGTGACATGAATAATTATTTTTTGGAAATTATTGTTTGTTATCCGAAATGTGTTTGAAAAATAAGTAGTTTTAAAATTTTTGCGAATTGGTTGAATATTAGTTTTAAAATTTTCGATTAATTAAAACAATCAACAATTTAAAAACAATTATTAAAATTTAATACAATTATTCTTATTATTAAATTTAAAAAAATAGAAAGAATTAGAAATTTGAATAAATTTGAATTAGAAATTTTTTGAAAATTGGTTGCATTTTTTTTGGGGGATTGTGCAAATTTTTGTTGTTGAGAATCATTACAATAATTGTAATTATTGGTGTCGAAGAGAAAGAGGAAAGAGAAAGTTTGCAAAAGGTAAAACGCACGTTTTTACACCAACAATCGCGAATAACTCGAGAACCGTTGGGAAAAGTGCCAAAGTGCGCTACCCTCATTCGAAAGCCCATAAAATTTCCTATCGATCCTTAAACAGGCGCCACTCTACGACAATTTTTCTGACCACCGTTCAACTTTGATGTTTTCGGAAATTAGCCAAATCAGTAGATGTGGAATTTATTCACGTATTTTTGGCTGTGGATTAGTCAAATCGATTGATTCAAAATTATTGAGCATATTCTAGACAACCTAGCGGACATTTTAAGACCAACCGCACCAATTTTCATCAATATTTGCGGCAGTTATTGTTGAAAATAGAAAAATCACCATAACTCCTTTATTTTCCCCCTTAGGAAGCATTTTTTGATCTCAAATTAGACAGTTTTGAAAGCTGAATAAAACAAAAAAAGAAAATCTGAAAAAGCTTCAATTTTGAAGGAGTTATGACCATTTGAAATTCCTAAAAATTACTATTTCCCCCCTAATTGGGGGGAAAATGGGGGGAGGGATAAAAAATGTTCAAAAGGCACACCCTTGGAGCATAACAAACGTGTGTGCAAAATTTCAGCTCAATCCGATTTGTCTGCTGGGCTGTAGCCCCGTCAATGAACAACAACAACAACGAGAAGAAGAAGAAGAACACGAAAAACGTGAAAAATAGTGGTTGTAAAACTGTTATACCCCCGACACCTGATGTTCCCGAGAGCTGAATTTTGGTTTACGTCCTCACGTGCCCCTGGACGGTTGGTGTACAAAAAATCAATTCTCGAGACGCTCAGGGGCCAGAGCTACGAGAGGGTGAAAACCCCAACTTGTTCCGTCGCGTAATCAGTGTCTCAGTCGCTTCCGTTTTCAGGGCTTCGGTTTTCTTGGCGGGCGGGACGTTCCCGCGTCCCTAGATAGTATTCTCAGTGCTGGTTACAGTGACCAGTCCTCGAAAAACTGGGATAATCTACCAGCACATTTCAGACAAACCTTTTTATCTAATGTATGAAGCTCTGCTTCTCCTCGATGAATCGCTCGAGTTGGGATTCATCCGCAAGGGATGTCCTTTCCGTGACGCCGTCTCTCGGGGTTGACGGATCTGGCGACGACAATTTAACGGCGTCGACTTAGGTGCATATGAGCTCCCCCCAGCTTTCTTGTGATTCTGGAACGCCTTCGAGGCTACAGACCTCGGAGGTTGAGAAGGACCACCAGCAAAAATACTGGAAAACAAGTCTTCCAGTATCCGTGCCCACCAGGACTAGTACTGGGATTACTGAAAACCGGAGTTTTTAACTCCTTGGCCAAACTTTCCACAATTTTAGCCGCTTTCAGATCATCGTTCAATGTAGCACTGAATAAAAACTCCGAAGTTTTTCTTCTTTGGCGAAATCTGATTTCTAGGGGTCAAACTCAAATGATAAAATACATTCTCAAATATGCGTGATGATTCAAACAAGGGTACCAAGAGGTTTTGTTTGTCTGGGATCGGCAGTTCTACTTCGTCTAACTCGTAATTAAGAGCTTTTCCCAAAGCACAAATACCTTTGCCGATCATGTTCTGAGTTTGAGAATAAGAAACATCCTTGTTGGTCTCCGGTTTATTGAGAATTGTTTGAATTTCTAGGTAAATTTGTGGGAATTTGGTATAAATTTATCGAGTCAAGGCCCCGAAATGTCCTTTTTTAAACCATTTTGTGAAATAGATTTCCAACGAGGGACGATTTCTTTGTGTAACGCAAAGCTATAAACAGGTTCCGATTCATCTGGTAAAATAAGGTATAAATATAGATGAGATATAAATATCTTAAAAATTCGTATGATGGAATATGAATTTAGAATCTCATCTGGTAAAATATCAGTAAGTACCTCGGCCTGGTCAGTCTCATTATTACTATCAATGGGCATATCGTGATCGTTGTCTGTCGAAAGGTATACGTCGTTGTGAATCAAAAGAACGTCGTCAGTATTTGTAGGATCTACCGGGGGGGGGGGGGGGGGGGAGCTGCGCTCGCCATAGGTCTGCACGGCCTAATTAGCACCCGCTTGCTGTGTGGAGTGTTCGGTTTTGGTGACAAAAGCCTGCAAAGCCTCCGTACAACCAAAACTTCAACTTCCCTGCTCCAGGAACGTAAACATTCCACGGCACATCCGATGCACTCGGTATGTCGTGGAATACGATACACCCGTATACAGACATGTCGTGACATACGATACACTCGTATGTCGTGACATACGGTACACTCGCATGTCGTGACATAAGATACACTCGTATGTCAGGAGACTTCGAATGTGAGTGACTCCGAGTTGTAGATGTTTGGTTTTAATTAAAACCTCAGTTCAATAAAAACGTATTTATTAAATTGTCGACAAACACATGCACCGAACACCGTCTTCCATTTTACATACTCAACGACTGCCTACGAACGCCCCACCAGAGGGTGGGCAACATGCTTATCAAGAGAGCTTATCAAGAAAACTAATCAAAAGAACACGAGGCTCAAACCCTTATCCAAACATCCTTTTCTCTTTAAAATGTTACAATTTTTTTTTTTTTTTTTTTTAAAGAACAACTGTAGTAACTTTAAAAGAACAATCACAGTAAACTAATATTGACATCAATGGACACATTGAACCAAGAGTTTCAAGAACATAAGTAAAACATAGGAAAAACACAATGGTATGTACTTAATACTACGTAAACGTTATCAAACATCTCATCATCTTAGAAAAGAACACTAACAGTAAACTAAAATTAACATCAAAGAACAATCACAGTAAATTTAAAAGAACAATCACAGTAAACTAAGATTAACATCAAATTGATAGAATGAAATAACTCAGTCTTGATACCTTGCAGGAAGTCTAACAGTACGCCCATACCTTGTCTGGTAAGGGCTTCCAACATTTGACCCATGTGGCGATTGTATTCGACCTGTATCAGGAGAACCAGAGACAGGCGTAGGAGAACCCTGTTGCAGTTGAATCCCATTACCTGAATTGGGCATATTTGAGGCAATGGGATCCCCGGAATCCTCATTGGGCTCACAACTATCTCCCACCAGCTCATCATCACCATCAGGCAACCCACTACCACAGTGGCTGGTGCCAGTACTGGCACCAGAACTGTGACTCTTTTTAATGTGCAGCGAGTTCCTACGAAAAACTCTACCTTTTACTCTGACTAAATAAGATCTAGGGTCTAACTTGGATAAGATTATGCCATCCTCCCAAAGGTTCGTGGTTTGATTTTGAATCAGAACTCTTTCCTTCTCCACAAACTGGCTGGAAATACGACTGGCCCGATCATAACGTTCCTTCTGTCCCAATTTCTCCCTTACAGCTGAGTCCGAAATTATTTTAGGGCGAAGGTCGTCAAAAGGAACTGGTAATTTAGACCTCAAATTTTTTGCCATTAGGAGTTGAGCTGGAGAGTATGGAAGACCAGCCACTGGGGAATTTCTGTAATTCAAAAGGTACAAGTCCAAATCGTGACCCTCATAATGAGATTTTTTCAGTAAGGACTTCCCAATACCAACAGCTTTTTCCGCTAGGCCGTTACTACGATGGTGATGAGGACTGGAAAAACGAACATCAAAATTCCATTCAGCAGCGAAATTTAAAAATTCGAACGAGTTAAATGGATTATTGTCGGCAATAAATAATTTTGGAATCCCAAACCTACTAAAAATTGGTTTGAGAGACTTGATTACAGACCGAGCAGTTTTGTCTTTGATTTGAACAATCTCCAACCAACGAGAATAATAATCAACTACAAAAAGAAATACACTATTATTGATATCACCAATATCAGCAGCTATCTTGTAAAAAGGGACTTCTGGGATCTCGATGGGCATTAGATCCTCTTTGATCTGTCTACGCTGAAAGCGCTGGCAGACAGGACAGGAAGTCGTAACACCGAGAACCTCAGACATGATACCAGGCCAATAGAAGAACTGTTTGGCTCGAGTCTTGATTTTGTGGTACCCCAAATGGGTCTCATGCAATAAAGTCAAAATATATTTTCGTCGCTTGAGAGGAACCAACAATCGCCTCTCATAATAAACCAGGTCATTTTGAACAGTTATGTCATTCCGCAACTTAAAATAGTGATTGAGATCTGAATTGTGGCTCACAATTTTGTTTGGCCACCCGTGTTTGAAATATCGCAGTATCAAACTCAACGTTTCATCATCTTTAGTATCGCGAATAAAATTTTTTAACTCACTATCAGTAAAGGTAATATTAACTCCAATTGTGTGAATAACGTCTCTCATGGTTGCGTCATCATCGCATTTTGTGTAGATGATATTACGGGATAGTAGATCGGCTATCACCATTTTCCGCCCAGGCAAATATTTAAGGTCAAATGTGTAGGGTATCAATTTTAGACGAAGCCTACGAAGACGAATATTTGGGATTTTGCTAATATCTTTCTTGATGATGGACGTCAATGGAGAATGGTCGGTAAATGCAGTGACGCCAGAATGACCATAAATAAAGTGATGAAATTTTTTGAAAGCAAAGGTGAGAGCCAAGAGCTCTTTCTCTATTTGAGCATATTCACATTCTGTCTGAGTCATAGATCGACTACTAAACAACACAGGCTTTCCATTTTGAAACAAAGCACAACCCAGAGAGTGTTTACTGGCATCAGCTTGTATTTCAATCTTATCATTTGGATTGAAGAACACCAGCATGGTGATTTCACAAATCAAGTCTTTAATTTTTTCAAACTGATTTTCATGATGTTGAGTCCAGATCCATTCATTACCTTTCTTAAGCAATGGACGAAAAACAGCTGTGGCCTCAGACAAATTCGGAATGTAATTGCGTAAATAATTAATCATCCCAAGTATTCTTTGGAGCTCCTTGACATTTGAAGGAGGTTTCAGATTTTTAATAGACTCAATTCTTGCAGGATCGGGCCTGTGCCCATGTTTGCTATAAAGCATACCTATAAATTTAACTTCGTCAACGAAATATTGAAGTTTGTCTGGATTGAATTTTATGTTGTTAGCTCTAGCTATTTCAATAACCTGCTTTACTATTCTTTCAAGTTCTTCCCTAGACTCAGCAAAACATAAGACATCGTCAAAATAAACTTTTACGCCTTTCACTTGGGCAAAATATTTTGTCATCAATTTCTGAAAAATTTCAGGCAAGCATGATAGGCCAAAAGGCGCCCTCAAAAATCTGTATGTCCCAAATGGGGTCGAAAAGGCACATAAATTACGAGATACCTCGTCCAAAATGATGTGATGGAACCCCTGTTTCAAATCAAACAAACAAAAATAGGACTTATTAGCCATTTCAATTGATAATTCTTCCGGGGTCGGTATCTCAAAGAAGTCTCTCACAAGGTATTTATTGAGGTGTTGTGGATCAATGCAAAGTCTCAGAGACGAATCAGGCTTTTCTACAATCACCAGGTTGTTTATCCACTCAGGGATATCTTTCACTCTCTCTATAATTCCTTGCTTTTCTAAAGTATCCAACGAGACTTTTAATTTGTCTTTTATTTTAAAAGGGACCCGTCTAGATGGGCAAGCTACGGGAATGGCACCCTCTTTTACTTTCAATGAACACACATCTGGAAACGAACCGATTCCATGAAAAATATCTGTGTTTTGTTTTACAAACTCAATCCCTGACTTTGGGGTGTTTACCATATCTACTCGTTTAATCAACTTAAATTTCAAACAGGTGTCCAAACCTAAAATAGGAGAGCATTTTTCCTGGTTTACTACTATAAAATTGACGTAATGCTCAATGTTTTTGTGACATAGTTTAAGTCTAATCGAACCAACAGGTTGGATTTTGTAACCTCCAAAGGCCTCAAGTTTTACTCCTGTATTCGTCATTATCCCCAGAACATTCAAGTCCTCAACAACCCCCAAGGGTAAAATATTGGTCTGGGCCCCACTGTCTAGTTTGAAAAATATAGGTTTAGAATCATGCAACACGAGTTCCACTATCCATTCACTCGACTCAGAAATGGCATTAAGTTGAAAGGATGCATTAGTTGCAATGATACTACTCACAGAAAAGTCATTATCGCTATCAGAATTGCCACAAACTACTTCCTTAACAACTTTGGTATTCTTAAAACACATCCTAGAAAAGTGGTTGAAATTACGACAAGTATTACACTGCTGGCCATCTGCAGGGCACTTACGATCTCCATGGAAATACCCACACCTTCGGCACTGGTCAGTCGTCTTCTTGGGATACTTGAAAATGGACGGGGCAGGCTTCTCCAAATTTTTCACTTCAGCATGATTTCTATCAGTACGCGGGCGATGAAACGACGAACCCCTTCCTTGGAAGCAACTATAGGTGTCGTTTTTCTTGACAGCTAACACTTCCGACTTGATAGAATTGGCGATGAATTTGGAATTAGATTCAGCTAACTCAGTCCCCTTGCAAAAGTTAATCATCCTATCCAATGACGGGTTCTCTCGCAACAGCTTGGCTCGCAGTTCGTCTGAAGAAATGCCCAGGGTTATTTGGGCTCGGAGCAGTTTGTCCTCCTGATCAGCAAAATCGCAAGATCTTACCAAGTACCGCAAATCAGCATAAAAGCGTTCAAAAGGTTCACCCAACTGTTGTTTCCTGTTGAGAAACGTGAAAATTTCCATAACATCATTCACTTTAGGGACACAATGTTTTTCAAGTACTTCAAGGATACTCTTGATCGTTTCATCATCCGTTGGAATCGTTGTGATGCTGTTGTAAAGTCTCAGCGCGGGTGCACCCATCAGATTTTTCATCCTAGCCACCTGAACAGCTCGCGGTTTCTTGTCAGTTTCAGACGCAATGATGTAATTCCATGCTTCCTCTTTGAACTCCTTATAGTTCACGGACAAATTTCCATCCAAATTCAGAGGGGATGGTTTGGTAAACTCCATCATCGTAAAATAACCTTGCAGTAGGCAACGTGGAGACTCAAGCAAATCGACGAATCACTGCAAATCACGGCTCCTAATCACTCAAAACTAATCCGAACCACAACTAGACTGCGCCATGTTTGGTTTTAATTAAAACCTCAGTTCAATAAAAACGTATTTATTAAATTGTCGACAAACACATGCACCGAACACCGTCTTCCATTTTACATAGGTACTCAACGACTGCCTATGAACGCCCCACCAGAGGGTGGGCAACATGCTTATCAAGAGAGCTTATCAAGAAAACTAATCAAAAGAACACGAGGCTCAAACCCTTATCCAAACAGTAGAAGACGTTCGAACGCCCGACGTTTTGATGACCTGCACGGACCATCAAAACGCCTGCGCTTTGATGATCGAAGTTTCCTTTCGAGCCGTTTCAATTTTCGTAGAAGCTTACGACGGGATATTTGTCCTGTCCGATGAGAGTCACTTGAGCTATCGGAATACGAATTGGAATGGCGTCCATGTCGGCCGGTCATTGTTGACTGAAAAACTGACAAGCTGAGACCAACCCGAACCGAGGTTAGGAACTAAACTAGGATAAAAGTGGTAACTTACCCCGTTTCCAGAAATATACAGAGGATTCTCTTACCGTTGTTGTAAAACAAGTCACTCACACTGACCGAATCGATCCGATTGTGGGGAAAAAAGGAAACACAAACTATCTCCAAAGCACAAAATGTTTGAATTTTTTGTGGAGGAATATGGCGTCAGCGCGTTCGACAAAAAACTGAAGACTCCACGGGAATCCGCCAGGGAGCAGCTGTTGCTGGTTCCAGTGCTCTTTTCGCTTTTGTTTTTTCAAATTTTAGAGACTGATCTTTAAAATTAACGCGGCTAGCTCGTCCCCGACGAACCTACCATGTATTCTGTGATATGAGGGCTGGACACGTGTCATAATAACTAGGAAACTGTTAATTTATTCCGTATTCTATTCTAAAAACATTATTGGGACGGATAAAATGTAAAACTAAACAATATTTATTGGCAAAGGGATCGAGCGCAAACACGACGCAGGTGTTTACCCCCCACTCTAAGGGGGGGTTTAGAGGGGGGGATTCCTCATAAAGAGTGTGTGTGATTTAGTTTGACCGTCAGTAAGAATGATCTTGAGGGATGTCGAGGGTCGGTCAAATGATTTATCCGTGGTTGCACTCCACAAGAACCACAAAATACATTACGCAGTCAATTATGATGTTGAGGGATGTCGAGGGTCGGTCAGATGAAAATTGATTTATGTGCCAACGTTTCGAAGAATATATTTCTTCATCTTCAGGGCAGTTTATAAAATGGAGTTGGACTCCAACAGGGAAGTTGACCGACCCTCGACATCCCTCAACATCATTCCTCATAAATTCCCAAAATGGAACATTTTGATAAGTGACACCTCATTTTAAAGGTTAGTTTATGCTGAACACGATGGTGAAATCAGAATGGCGATATCTCATCCCGTTCTCAAACTGGAGAACTTTGAAGATGAAGAAACGTGGTTGTTACTTGAAATGTTCTTCATTGTTCATCTGCTTTAATCTAATAGGGGAATTAATACAAGAACATTTTAACCGACTTGTGGAAGTATTATTAACGTTATTAACTTGTGGAAAGGAAATTAACTCAATTATTGAGAGAGGAACATATAGAGTAGTCCCATAATATGTGACTACTCTATATGTTCCTCTCTATAATTGGAGGAGCCTCAACTGTCACAGACAGGGGGGGGGGGTTCACTCAAAAAATGAAAGTCTGACAAGTGACACCTCATTTTAAAGGTTTTTACACGCTGAATACGACCGTGGAATAGGAATAATTCCAATTATTGCGATATCTATTTCGTTCTCAAACTGTAGTACTTTGAAGATAAGAAACTTGGTTTTCACTTGATATGATCTTCATGGTTATTCTGCTCTAATCTGATGAAGGAATGCGATATCGCAATTCTGACTTCACCGTCGTGTTCAGCGGTGAAATATCGAAAAGCTGAGGGTGGTTTGGTGTGGTGGTTCATCCGAAAAATGAAAGTGACAAGTGACCTCATTTTAAAGGTTTTTACACGCTGAATACGATCGTAAAGTCAGAATTGCGATAGGTACCTAATTTAAGTCGCAAACTTGAGTACTTTGAAGATGAAGAATACGTTCTTCATGGTTGATCTGCTCTAATCTGATGACGGAATGCGATATCGCAATTCTGACTTCTCCGTAGTGTTCAGCGTTGTAATGTCCAAAAGCTGAGGCGGGTTTTGGTGATGTTGGTGGGGGGAGGGGAGAGGTTCACCCATAAATTACAAAAATGAAACGGTCATTCAATTGACACCTCATTTTTAAGGTTTTTACACGCTGAATAAGATGTTGAAGTCAGAATTGCTATATCTTATTCCGCTCTCAAACTGGAGCACGTTGATGAAGAAACGTGGTTGTTACTTGAGATGTTCTTCATGGACATCATGTTCTTTAATGAAGACCATTTACATAACACCAATTATTCCTTCGAAAATAATTCGCCCTTATAGTTATTATGCTGGGGATTTTTCATTTTTAGGGTGAGAGAGTTATGAAGTGTGTGTGTGTGTGGGGGGGAATGGGGTGCGGCCCCCCCATGTTCAGAGCCACGCTACGCTCCTTTTAAAATGATTATAAATCGAATCTCGTTGCACATGTGCTTCGGGATTGTCAAAATGGATTCTGACACGCATATTACATTATCATGTCTCCTACGACTGTTCGTTATCAAGAAGTAATATCTGAATGTTCAATGTCTTCTAGTGTAATACCGGTACGTAGCTATGGCCGATGACAATGATGACTGGCTGTCCGCCGCTGTCGAAGAACCAGAGCCCCCGCCACCAGCAGCGGCCCCCAAGGCGGCCACCAAACCTCCACCAGGCAAAAAGGCATCGATTGTAGCCAATATCGCTCCGGACACCGAAGTAAGCGTTTAATAGAAAACATAACTTTATTTTGAATTGAATGTGGTACTTTTAAATTGGATTGAAGCTGCACGTCCCCACAATCTTCGTAGGCCAGTCATCGCGGATGTTTAGGTCCGAAAGAATTGCAGGAAGCTGAATTTTCGGTATGTTGTTGGGCAGTGGCGGATCTAGAACTGTACAAGGGGGGGGGGGGGGCTCAAACCCCCCCCCTCCATAAAGGTATGTTCAAACTTCTACCCCCCCTCCAGGCAAATTTCACGACAGCGAGATCGAAGGCGTGCCACGCTGTCGTTTTTTGTCCCCGTGAGAACGTGATGTTGTCTCCCCGACAACATCACCCCCGCTAGAACTCCCCGTGATTACCCCTCTTCCTCCCTTCTAGTCTCCCCTAGCGACCCCCCTCCCCGTCATTATAGCCTCGTACTCCCCCTCATTCATAAGTCGGTTGTTCATAATGACCTGCCTCTCAGAGGACCGCATTGACAATATGTGAAATACACGATAAGTCGTGTACCTAGGGCAATTTTTTTTCAATGATGATTTATGGGGTAAAAACCATCTCAAATCGGCAAAACCACTTCAAATTCTGCTAAGGGAATAAGGGGAGACAAAACCCCACAAGAATTTTTTATTTTAGTACGAAAATTTAAATTATGAGAAATATTTTTCTAAAAAATGAAATTCGGCTCGAGGTACAAGCATAGCTTGTACCTGGGGCCAGTGGCGGATCTAGAACTGTACCAAGGGGGGGGGGGGGGCTAACCTCCGCCCCCTGTAGTTAGATATAACATATAATTTGGAATTATAAAGTATCTTAATAAGACCTTAATAAGTATCATAATATGATCTTTCTCCTTAAAAGTAGTGAAGTAAAATTTTACATTTAGTTTCGACCTAAAATTTAGAGTAATCTCCTTACTTTTAGTTAAAGCCAAATAGAGGCATTTCATTGTTAATGAAAATATTGAATAAAATTCTAACAAAAAGAGAATGTTGTATCTAAAAGGGGGGTTCGGGAGCCTCCCCCAAAACACTTTTGGAATTTAAGGGTAAAAATGGCAGTATTTAGCCATTTCCATGACACACACCATGGTAAAAAAATCCACAGTCATGCAGCATGGATATAAGAGCAAATTTCCGAAGAAATACATAACTGGTTTTATGGATGCGTTGAATGACCAAATACTAGTCGGTGGTGTGAAGGTTTTTTATTCCACGACGTTTCTGCCCAGGAACTGGGCCCTATTCATAAAACCTAACTGGTTTTATATAAAATGCCTTCATGGTACTGAATTTATACAACATTTGGTCTCCTTTTTTTTCGAGTAATACCTTGGTTTATAGATTGTTTAACGCTGAACACGACAACACGGACGGTGAAGTCAGAATTGCGATATCTTATTCCGTTCTCAAACTTGAGCACTCTGAAGATGAAGAAACGTGGCTGTTGCTTCAAATGTTCTTCACGGTTCATCTGCTCTATGTATAGTCCAGTAGTTTGAGGAATTTATATTGCAAAAGGTGGTGTAAAAGATTTTATTGTTTTAATTGGTCTATTTGGGACCCAATCACATGAATTCAGGGTTCGCACATAAAATTTCGAACGGCAAAGCTTTTGGTAGTCCACAAACCTCGGGATTTTCGGACTTTCTTCGGGTTTTGACTTATACCTAACTCCACAACTGTAAATCTTACGCCAAAAGTCACTATACACAAAACTAAAGATGATTAAATTCCGCGTCGATTGAAAAAAATGTGAGAAATCGGTCGAATGGAAAATGTTTTACGATGGATCAAAAAATGGCGATTTTTACCAATATTTGGAAAAACTGATGCTACTCGATTTTCAATATGCTGTACTGCTACAAAACCAAAACCAATCGCCAACAATAGGCTCTAAAATTTGAGCATCAATCGGAGTGTTCGAAAATCACCAACATTTTAAATTTTGTCAAAGTTTTAGGGACATTTTAGGTACTCATATTCTTATCGGCGTTGCAAGGAGAAAACCACTTTCAGTGATACCAATGACTCAAACTCTCCCTTGATACCATTCTTAGATAATTATTCATCGAGGGGTGTTGATATTCACGCAGGAGAGTCCTGAATCAAATATTTATGAACTGTTCGTTTAATTTTATTTGGTTTACCAGAAGTGTAATGTTTGTGTGTTTTAATTTTTAATTTTTCTTGTATTTTGGATGCCAATAAATAAATTCCCCCCCCCCCCCCCGTAGATCCGCCTCTGTTGTTGGGGATGACATATTCAACATTTTGGGAGCCAGCAAACCTCGAAATTTTTGGACTTGTTTCTGTTTTTGCCTCATAACTTGTAAAAGGTTGGTTTTCCATGAAACGTTGATCATACCGCCAATATAACAATTTAGTTGTTAAACTGAAGAGACCTTCACTGGCTCATAGATGTCTTTCTGGTCACTCTCTCGAGCAAACAGCCAGACTGTGGATTATTTCATGGCATTTTGCATTTTTTATTTATTGGAGAACCAACGAATTGATTGCTCTATTGAATTACTCGTATTTCAATTCGTTCGTACAATTCGTGTATTTTAGCTAGAAAATTAGCGCGCTCCTAGTTCTCTTATTGATAAACGTGGCAGTTCTGTTTAGAGAGACGGGTTCAGGTCTGCCACTATACATTTTGTGTTCAAACTTATCCGTCCCTGGTTGTAGGAGTGAAGCCAATCTTAACATTGGCTACATGCCACGCGACCCAGTGCCATATGTCCCTTGTCAAAGGCGAGACCTGCCTAATAGAAACAAGGCCCCCTAGTTTATATTATACTCGCACCCACTTGCTTTAGTTTTTCTTGCCGGCACCTCGCTCGCCTCTTCGCATTATTATTATTCGTGTATCCCCAATCTTCAGTATCTCAAGGGAAGATTGCAATTTTTCAACCGCTCTGTCAAGCTTCGTTGAACGCACCAGGTGCGGCATTTAGGGAGTCCTAAATGGTTCAGTATTAGAGTGAGAAATGTGCAAATAAGATTTAAGTGGTAGGGAATGGTAGGAGGAAAGACCAAATTCACTATTATAATAGGAGAACGATCTATTAATCAACGCATCGCTTTGGCGAATTCTTTGGCTCAAATCTCAAAACAAAACAAGTACAGTCGTAATTTCACGGGCTTATTATGCTCGTTTGGCGCTAACGTTAAGAATCTGAATAAATACGAATAACTACCGATTTGGTAACCGATTCAAGTCAGATTAATACTATATTAATACTATTAATATAATATTCTCCACAACACGGAAAAGAGGTTAATCGTGGACAGTTCAAGTGATGGGGGCTTCAAGTACTTTGAATCAAATATTAACCATGACCAGACAAATATTCAACTGTAACTTCATTGCCAAAAACTTTTTTTTTTTCGTGATATTTATTTATTGCGACTGAAAATATATACATTTCATCTAGCAATATTTGTTTTCATATAGTTCAAGCTCACTGTTAGGCAGAATTCCAATAAAGTCTAGCATATTTTTGGAGCAAAGACAGGGACACTGTGTTACACTTCCACTCACTAATGGCACAGCACTTAATTATTAAGTCCAGTGGTTTGTTTCGATTGAGTCGCCGAAGTTCTCCCTCGTTATTCAGAACGTTGAGCATCTCCAGGTTCTCATGATTGTGGAGGCGATGTTCATGCTTCCTCGCGTGTATTCGTGTATTCTTTAATCGTGTAGTTAGCGGTTTTGCGAATTCTGCCAGATTTTTAATAAATTTCCTGTAGTATGACAGTAGTCCTAGGAACCCTTTTAATTCTTTGTTGGTTTTTGGGATTGGAAATTTTTGTATTGCTTCTATTTTTTTTTTTGGGTTTGGTTTTATTCCTTTCTTCGGTAATTTGGTGCCCTAAAAATGCCACTTCTTTCCTTAAGAACTCAGTCTTATCCAATTGGACCTTAAGGTTCGCTTGTCGGAGTCTTTCGAAGATGGTTCTCAATCTTACCATATGTTCTTGTAGGCTGGATGAGAAGATTATGATGTCATCCATATACACCGCGCATATTTCGTTTTGGACTCCTCGAAGGCAATTGTCCATTAAACGTTGAAATGTGCTAGGGGCATTTTTTAATCCTAATGGCATTTTCTTGAATTCCCATTTCCCGTGTTCAGAGCTGAATGCGGTTTTAGGGATACTTGCCTTGTCCATGTTGACTTGCCAGAATCCGGAAGTGAGATCTAACGTTGTAAAATATTTGCACTTCCCCAATTTTGATAAAATGTCTTCTATGTTAGGTAGGTTGTAGCGGTCGTCTAGCATTTCATTGTTAAGGGCTCTGTAGTCTATGACAATTCAAAAATTTTTCTTCCCGGATGCGTCGTCTTTTTTAGGGACTATCTAAAGGGGAGAGTTATAGGGGGAGTTAGATGGTTGTATGATGTCATTGTCTAACATTTTTTGGATTTGGTTCTTTACTTCGGATTTATAGACTTCAGGGTATCTGTACGACTTGGAATAAACCGGAATCTCGTCTGTTGTACGAATTTCGTGTGTGGTCATGTTAGTCGTGCTTAACGGTTCGTTTTCGTCGTAAAATACGTCAGGTTATTCTTTCAAGAGTTTGTGTAGTTCGGATCTTTCTTCGTGATTTAAGTGGTCTTGTCGAATGTTGGGAATGATTCGTTTCATTTTTTGTGTTAAGTTAATGTTGTTAATTACCAATTTTTTCCTTGTTTTGTCTATGTTATTTTCGGTTGCAAGCATTTCGTTGGATATTGGTTCGGCGGAGTTTAGAGATTTCATATTTAATGTAAGGGGGGTATCTGATGTGTTGATGGCGATGCATCTAGCGATATGGTTCTTTACCTTGACCAAACAATTAGGGATTTCAATTGGTCCTATTTTCTTGTGGTTGATTATAGCTGTTCCATTTTCGATATTAGTAAGGTGGATTTCAATCTGTTTTCCTGATCTAGGGGGAAATTTGTATTTTTTAATCGGTATGTTGGTCTGTGTAATTGAATTGTGAGCTGTTTTGTTTTTCAGAGGTGTGTTCATTTTTCTTGTTGGTTTTTGAGGAACGCTATGGTGTTTAAGTGGAATGGTTATGTCGCATATTGTAATGGTGTTTCTTTTTAGATTAAGAATTGCTCCAAGTTTCTCTAAATTGTCCCATCCTAAATGAAAGTCAAAATTTGCATGGAAATTGAAGACGTAAAATTTGCAAGGAATAATATTCTTAGTGCTAGGGTTAATAATAAATAGTCACTGTCTATTTTTATGCTATGGGTGTCGTTAGTATAGCCATGTGATGAAGTCACTGAGAATAGGGATGTATAAAAAATATCGATATATCGAAATAGCCGATATTTTTCTTGCGATATATCGATGTTTATTGCCGATATTTTTTATCCCGATATATCGGAATATCGATATCAAACTGGCACTATCGGGTCCGATATATAATAATAAAAATATATTATGTTTGCATAAATGTATAAATATTATTAGGTATATTATATCGCATTTAATGTCCAATGAGTAGCCAACAAGTTTCTTCGCCCTAAGGCTTCTATCCTTGACCTTCCCTTTGACTGATAGTTTTGAGAATTTTTCTGCTGAACCTGAAGGTTCTGGTCCACTGTAGATCGTATCCTATCACGGACACCCTTGGCAACAAAAATGAGCATCTGGAAGAAGAAATAAAGGTAACAAGCGGAAGAAGAAGAAGAGCATCCATCCATCCGCCTTAGAGCACTTGTAAAATTACAATTTTGCGAACCACTCCAGCGTGGAGAACAACATGGAGCTACCTGGATTTATAAATTGAATCGGTAGTCTGGAATTTTGAAATTTAGATTTCTTCTGTTGGGAAGAACATTAGACAAGAAAATACATATTATATCGAAGACCGATATATCGAAATATCGATATTTTTTACCGATATATCAAATTACTATTTCGATATATTTCTAAAGTATCGATAGTCGATATATCGATAGTTTTCTCCGATATTGCATCCCTAACTGAGAATCGGTCTTGTTTCATGAAGGTCTTGAAATGTTCGTGTGCGATGTTGTCGCGAACGAAGCTGCTGGATGATCCGGTATCTATTAGTACCTTGAAGTTGTTATGGGTGGTAAGGTACGGAAGTCGGATCGAAGTACCGAGGTGATTCAGGTTAAGTCTTGGTATTCGTCTTCCTTGTCTAAAAAATAATCGTTGGTTTCTTCCTCTTCTTGTTTGACGTGGTCCTCTTGATCGTCTTGTTCTTTTGAATTGAGTTCATGATTCAATGTCGTTTGGTATGACATTGTATCTTTGTTTCGGAGGTGGTAAGGAATAAATGGTGTGTGCGGTTTTTGGAAGGTTTTTTGCTGTTGTGGTGGAGAAAACGGTTTTTTGTAAGGACCTTCTTGTTTGTTTGATGGTCCCGGGTTGTTGTTGGATGGCCCTGGCTTATTAAATGGTTTGTAAACCTTGCCTTGTTCATTTCGCACGAAGGGCCTAGGTGATGGGGTAGGTTGTCTGATTGGGTTTAAAGCTTCTCTGTTTCTCCAGATGCTTTTTTCTAAGGTTGGGAAATTGATACTCGTTCGTGAGTATTCTGACAGCGTCATTTAGGTCAGTTGGACCTTTGGTGATCAATAGTCTGCCTATTTCCTCGTTTAATCCCATTAAGAATCCTCGTAGTGCGACTCTCTCCATTAGTTTAAGAGTTGTGGTCGTGTAGGGGTCTACGGAATTATTTAATTTCGCTACGAGTAGCGTGAACATTTTTTGAACCCTTGTATTAAATTCGAAAGGGTTTTCATTACTCCTTTGTTGGAGTTTTCCTAATTCTAGGATTAAGTGTACTTCGTCTCTCTTATCATCAAAATTGGCAATTAGGGCCGATTTGATTTCATCCCATGTGTTCAAAGGGGAGTTGAAGATGCCGACAGCCGCTTTGCCCTTGATTTTAGCCCTTATGTTAAGGATGCTTTTATTCGTGTTGCAATTGGGATTCGCATGGTCGAAGAAATGGTTGATTAACTCCTGGCATCTTTCTAGGAATTGCGCTGTTACACCCTACTCCTGATTGTGTACACATAGCCCAGTCTGGCCCCGTGCTCTCGGTAGCTCTAGCGGAGGAGGGGTGGTCCTAGGGTGATTACTAAATTATTATTATATTAAATACTAAATTATTATATTATTATATACTAAATTATTACTAAATTATTATGATGTTGCCACACTCACTAAATTATTATTTAGTAGGCTGTTTATTGGGCGCCAGTCCGTTTGAAGGGTACCTATAGCATTGCCTGAGAAAAAGCGGACAAACTCTCAAGCGGGTTTAGTTTACTATTAAAATGTTCCTGAGCTGGGAGGAAAGAGTATGATAAAACCAAAATGAATAAATAAAACCGAATTTTTCTCTCAATTTAATGTGATTTAATTTTTGCCGATAAATCAAATAATATGTTGCAGTTCCTGACTCAAACGCAATCAGGTTCAAAATGAATCAAATAGTTTAAATCACACCAGTCAAATCATTCATTATATTCAAATTGATCGTTATTGTTATAAATAAAATTATTCTTCTTCTTATTGTTGTCGTGGATTCGATGCTGATGAGGTGAGGTGTAATGATGATCGACGTTTGATTCGTGGAATTGATTCGGGGAATTGATTCGGGCTCTTACAAAATGTTTGAAAACAAATACTGTATCCTACCTACGGTGATCACCGCAAATTTCGCCCTATTCTAAACTTAACCTATACTTAATTAACTTAAACTACGTGGCAAAATTTGGGAGTGATGACGGTCGGCAGATGTTCAAGTAGAGGCATGCAGATGCCCGGACAGAAGAAAAACCCCTAAACAGAAAATCCACCAAGCTACTGTAAGGATTACAGAATCCACGGAGTGAATAAAACTACTAAAAGAAAACTGAAATTTCCTATCAATCTTATCATTTGGTAATGATAAATTAAAATTAAAAGATTACATACCAACGGTGTGGGGTTTGTAAAGCTTGGTTTTGGTCTGGATGCAAATCCCAATATTCTGATGGGGTTGCAAAGCATCAAAGAAATAGGTTGCTGATTCTGGAATAAAATCATTTATCCAGTAAAGAATCTAAATTTAGGCTATGCTCAAAGATATTCAAATAAAACGAAATAATTCCAACTTGTGATCTGTAAAATAGGATTTACTTACAATTCTCTCCTCAATTAGTTCTACAGAACTGTACACGGGTATAAATCCTGATATTTCAGTGACCACTGTGACGAAATTCAGAACCACATGTTCTTTATCGAATAAAAATTATATCCTGCTCTGGCAGTAGGTACGGGTCACGTTGAACCTTCGACAAAGAACTGAAGCCAGAGACTTCCACGTCACGACAAGTTATTCCTAATCGTAGGAGCCCGAATCAAATGAGAGAAAAAAAATGTAAATAGTTTGCGGGGAGGGGTCACAGGTTGTCAGAGTCGAATCTTCCGTCTGAAGCTCGCGCGACCCGGTGCAAAACAAAACAGAGGCCGGGATTGATTACGTAGGTAACAGCGCAAGAATCTCAGGTTCGCCTGTGAAATCCGGTATACCGCTATAATCCGTTTTGTCAGGTTTCCCATTTTGATGAGATGCTGAGGGTCTTACAGCAGCAACCAATTGCTGGAACTGCTCTGGCGTAATGCCAAGAAATTGTTGGACAATAGGCGGTGTGTCGGGCATATTGTTGGACGAGGTGCTCGGGGTTTGAGCGATTGGTCTCAAGAGTTCTCTGGGGGTCTGAGCGATTGGTCTCAAGAGTTCTCTGAGAATGTTTGATTTATCAGAAGGCGGAGATTAGGGTCGAGCGGTTACTCTATTCCTATTTTCAGAGGAGGATTTATCTTTTATCCTACCTTGGAGGGATTGTAGAGCGCTTTTTCTGTGGTCTTTTCCCGCCGTTGTGAAAGGGGATTTGTATTAGAAATATAATACGAGTAAGTACGAATTTTTGTACTTACAGGATCAGTATGAGCATTTCTTGAAGTCTCTTCTGTCCTGATGCGATCTGCTTACGGTCTGGTCACGATCTCAGCCTCAGATCGGGTCGTCTCGTCCGATGGTGCGTGTTGGGTTCGTCTCTCGAAAGAACGCGTTCATGTTTCGAAGACTTGTTTAGGTTACTCGATCCTTAAACTTTAAAAAGTTCTTAACCGCGAAAAGACACTTAAGTATTTCGGGGGTAATGGACCGGTCCTACCGACTGCGCCAATTAAATTTGGTTTTATTAAAAACCCGTTTTTAAAAAGATATTAAATTTTATTTACAACAAACGCACAAGCAATCGGAATGCAACAGAACTGAGCTGTATGAGCAACGAGCGAAGACTGACAATGATAGTCTGGGCTCGAGGATATTTATGGTTTCTCCATGACAAAGGGAGTCATTGATGAAAGGTGAGTGGGTGGCGAGCGATAGCGAGTCGCCGCTGAGCTCGGTCGAAAGGTGCTGATCTGGCGACTGGTGGCTCATATCCGGTCGCTGGAGATGAATGGGTTGCGTTGTTCTCACAGCTATTACTTGTATATACCTGGATCGCGATCTGCTGTGGTTGGGAGGGTCGGGTTTTCGGTCCAACCCCTCGGTGCGTTCCCCCACTCTGAGAGGTATAGAACGTCAGTCACCCCGTAGCGTTCACGTTAGAAGTTTATCGTTCGCGCTCTGTTAAATTATTGTTCGCTTAGCCTAAATTTGACGTTTTTTTTTTTTTTTTTTTTTTTTTTTTTTTTTTTTTTTGTGTTTCTTGAGTGTTTGCAAGTTGCAGTTTATTGTAATACACCATGGGCAAGCTTTATTATTATATCAATCACATTCCTTTCTTTGCTTTTACATTCTGTATTGAGATCATTTAGAAATTCCTCTAAGTTATCTTCTCTAGGAGATCTGTACATCGCCGTGATTTGCAGAATTAAGTTTTCATAGGGTAAGGTGGGGTAAGTGCGTCCCAAAAAACATATGGTGTCACTTTGTATGCGTGCCATATCTAAACTCGTATATTTTTTCAACTGCAAAACATCCCATTGCAATCAGCTGCTCATCTGGAGTTCAGTGCCTCTTTAATATAGCACTAATTCTCACCATAAGTAAATAGTGAAAAAATAGCAATTTTCAAAATCCTTCCAGAAACGCACTTACCCTGCTTGTGGGGTAAGTGCGTTATGACCCCGGGGAAAGTGCGTTTTATTAATTTTCTGAGAAATACAGCCTTTTCTTTCCTTTAAATACTTAATTTAACCATTAAACACAATAATATTGTTTAATTTACTTGAAAAAAAAAAAATATATATACCTAGGTAATTATCAAACAAAAGTTGAAATAAGTTTAAGAGGAAACTTTGATCCCTGCGGATTCTAATGAATTTAAAAAATTGTCGAGTGATTCCTCAGAATCTACCCCAGATCCAGAAAAGTTTGTATCGTCCGGTGAATCGAGAATTCTATTGAGCACCTCCTCTTCTTCAGGAGTCGGGGGAGCTGGGGGGATTCTCGCGACTTCATCCTTTGGTTTCATCGTCCTCATCCTCTTGACGGATGTCCCTGAAGTGCTTGCCTGCTGCTGCCGGTGTTGAACTGGCAGGATCTGGACGCCTCTGTTTGTTTTATTTGGGACTCTGCCTTTGGGAGGGGGTTTCCTTTTTACATCCTGCTCCTTCAGTCTGTGCAGCGCGGTTTCAGAGGTCAACACTTCAGAACCGGTGGCTACCTTCCGTTTTGGTGCGGCAGGACCAGGTTCGCCCTTTTTAACGAGTCTCAAGAGACTCACAAATGAAAGAACGGGGAAGAAATGAATTCCACATTGAAAAAAAACGTGAAAGAGCAGACGCAAAACGTCGAACGCACTTTCCCCAGGTTAGAAAACGCACTTACCCCGGCCCTCCAAAAACCACGGGGTAAGTGCGTTTTGTGAATTAGAAATATAATTTTCAACTTTAAACGAATATTACTATAAGAATACAAACTAGAATATACAAGTAAACTATTGTAATGAAAAATGCGATGAAATTGAGGAGATTTCCTTGTTTAATTCCACTTGAAAATGCTCACCTTCTCACTCGACGTTCGAGTTGGAACGATCGTTCAACGAAGCCTTACTGAAATGACGCTTGAATAAAATGCTAGCGCCATATGATCAAAAAAACTCATTTGCAGCTGATAGGAGACATAATATGTCTCCTATCAGCTGCAAATGGGTTCTTTCTCAAATAACTTCTGTTTGGATCGAGCTCAGAAATTATTATTGTTCCTTTTCACTTGCAACATAATATGTTGCAAGTGAAAAGGAACAATTATAATTTCTGAGCTCGATCCAAACAGAAGTTATTTGAGAAAGACGCACTTACCCCAGAAATGCACTTACCCCACCTTACCCTACTTAAAAGCCTACAGCCTTTTTCAAATGTATCTATTGTTCTAGTATAATTTTACATTTCTCGTTAAAGTAAACAATGACACCACAATTTTTATTGATAAATTTAGTTGAACAGATGTAATTGTATCCTGGAATTGTTTTGCTAGTTACACCGTTTGAGTACCAGGTTTCTGTGAGACATAATATATTATAATGTCAGGTTTTTTTAACTAGATTCTCCAAGTTACACAACAATTCATCAAAATTTTTATTTAAACTTCTGATATTCGTATTTAACATTAAAATGCCATTGTTTACTTGATTTCTGAGTGCATTATTCAGCCTCTCTATATTCTCGCAAATAGTTTCTTCATTTGGTTTTTCTATACTGTCAAAGATGTCCATTTTAGTTTTTTTCGTTTTCCTTTTTAATAGTCCACATAGAACCATACCTTATATTACTCCGTTTTTCGAATGTCCATCAGCGACAGTTTGGATATCCGAGCTTCTTCACCGATGAGCTTAAGCGTATCCAATTTTTCAAGTTGTTTCTCACCAAAAACGCGTAGTGGGCGAGTGTTGAAAGTATCATCTTTTTTTACGTAGATTCTTCCCTCCGAAGTCCAAGCGAATTTGTAGTCATAGGCCTTTGCAAACTGTCTCGCACGCCAGAATAATTTGCTGTTTTCTGCTGTAAGACGGTCGTTTATTAAGATCTTAGTGTCACTGAGTGTATGGTGCAGATCCTTCGCAGTAACGTTTCTATGTAACTTCATGTTTTTAATCCATTGTCTCTTTACGCCAACGTTAACAAAATTCACAATCAGCAGTCCGTCATTTTTTCCATTTTGCTTAGCGCTCCGAATCCTGTATGCCGAGACTGCCTCACCTTCTGTAAAAGTAATCCTTAATTTCTCTCCAAGCGTTTTCCAAGTCTTCCAAGTTTTCTTCATGTCTTCATAGTTAGAGTTGAAGAAGTTCATGGAGTTATCCATCTCCTTAAGCTTACTCTCGAAAGTCTCGAACTTCCTCATGAGGCTGTTAATATTCCCGTTCAATGTCTCCATGTTCAACATCAATGACTCTTGCTCCTCTTCCCTAGAGTCCTCATCGAGTATCTCCTCTCTTGCAGCACAATCCATATCTGTGAGATCCCTTTCACGGGTCAATTTATATCAACGTTCGGTGATACTGACTGCGAACAATATGTCCGACTGGGAGATAAGCGATCCAAGCTCCGGATCAGATAACAAAAAAAGTGCGAGTGACCGAGAGAGAGGAAAAACAACACGAAAAGAGAGAGCGATAAGAAACTCGACAAGTACTACACGATGCGATGCTATCACGGAGACGGCTCACGATCAACTGAACATGACTGAACATGACAGTCTATAGAATTGGATAAATCTGCAAATACCAATTACAAATTCACTCTCCCTCGCAAGTAACGCAGCACTCATGTTAAGGTCTTCCAATCCGCCCACGTACAATTTGCGTACAATAATATGTTCTGCTATCTACAAAATCCACATCTTTTAAGTTAAAAGTTTAACTGAACGACTACTTGATTCTTTGCATGCAGGACAAAGTAACCAAATTCTCCGCACTGCAAAATGAACCCAATCGCCGCCTTGTGTGTGATGTATTGATTTACTATTCTGACGACTTAGCCTTCTTTCTTTTCGTTTATCCTCCCGCAGCCTAACCTTTTTGTATAACCACAGAAAAGACTTATCAATAAAAAGAAGAACGTGTTAATTTCGAGACCTCGTCGTCATTAATTCAATTTCCCTATTCAATTCTAATATATTTCATTGGGGCCCAATTTTGTCTTAGGTTTCTTGTCCAGCACATAGGCCTCACAACAAAAACGCTGCAAATATTTCAACGAGGGTAGTCTACCTGTAGCAATTTAGTAAGGAAACTTGAATCTTTTCAACTTATTGGAAGTTTGATTATGTAGGTACATGAATTACATGTCTCATAGCATATGCCCAAAAATAAGCAGGAATGCCTGATGACAGCAGGATCACTCAAATTTTCTCCAACAGTTCGCAATTTAATCCCTCCACAGTACCATTCAAATGAGGAGTGTAGGGTTCACACACTGCAAGTGAAATCTGCTTACTCTCTAGAACCATCCGCATTTCTTCAGTTTTAAATTCTAGGCCCCCATCAACCTGGATCTCCGCAACCTTGGTATGCCTGCCAGTGACACTTTGTAACTCCACAAGACACAGTTTCAAAGCCGCATGTACTTGAGTCTTATTATTGTTTTCATATGCAAAAACTCTGCAAATTCTTGACACAACGGTTTATTATCTTCCTTGTGCAGATCACCCTTCTGTCTATACCACACTGTATTGCAAATCGGCACCATACCATATTCTCACCGTACTCATACCATACCATATGAATTTCTTTCCTATCATACCATACTGTATTATACCAAATCATACATACAATAATATACCATACCATACTCATACCATGTCATACAAACCGAGTGAATATTGAAATGTCATCCATTTCTGACCTATATTTAAAATTTCAAGTATCTAGCTCATCATCAAAATTTAATTTGTTTAAACAAATAGGTATTATTTAAACAATTTTACAGACAAGAAACCGAGTGAATATTGCATTGTGATCCAGTTCTGAACTATTTTTAAAATTTCAAGTCAATAGCTCATCATCAAAATTTAATTTGTATTATTACAAAAAGGTATTATTTAAACAATTTTACAGATGAGAAACCGAGTGAATATTGCAATGTGGTCTATCCCCGACTCACGGTTAAAATTTCTAGACTGTAGTTTACCGGGAAGATGAAAAAAGGTAGTTTTATTCTGGGCGTCTGGCGGTTGACCCACATGACGACCGTTTTCGACGCGAAAGTTTAGTGTTTTTCCTAAACCTTTGCGCGCTAACTGTGAACGAACGGCTGGTCGCACAAATATCCAATTGGTCTTAAAAGATTCGTAATTTTTCAGGTCATTCAAAAGTGAACTAAATATTACACGGTTCAGTTGGATATTTTGAGATATGACATCGTCGAATTTTTAAATTTCGTTTTGAACCCCTTCCCCTCGGCCTAGGGTTATGAAAAGTTTCGAGGATCATTGTGGGGCTGGTCCAAACCCAGAAACCAAATTTCGTAATTTTAGCTCAACGCTAACTGGGCAAAGTGCCACGGACGGCGTACGGCGTTTTTTTTTTATTCGATTTTCTGAATCTACGTATCTTGAAACGTAAACCAACAAATTTTGAGGGGGGGTTAAAAAATTTTTTTCTTTGGGCGATTCCAATGGTTCATTATCGAAGATAATAAACCAAAACATACAGGTTCATGTCATCTGTGAACGTCACAATATACCACGCCTGTGACCTATGAGCCATGGGCTTGATGGGACCTAGCAAGTCACTATTAAGCCTAAGAAATGCCTCAACCCCTGGAGTTCTCTCTGAATTACACGGCTTGCTCCTTGCTTTTGACTGTAGGCAGTCAGGACAGTCTAATATGTTTGATTCAAATTTAACTGCCTTCAACTCGGGGTAGGACCTCGCCGCACGTTCCAAATACGTCTTTGAGGCATGATTCAACCGCAAATGCCACAAAACCCCTTATCGTCTCTCAGATTCCCCTCATTTCTCAATCTTTTTGGAGAGGAGCCCCTATCATGTGGGACAAACTGCCTTTTACGAGTATCAAGTGTGATATTGCTATTTATTTGATCTTTATTGACCATATGTGGATCTGTCTCCCCTGCAACTGAGACTGAGGTTTCCGCATCCACCACTCCACCTGTCTGAGGAGTTTGATTTGATTCCTGCTCGACTCCTACCGCAATTGCTTCAGAAGGGCCAGCCTCACTGTACAAGTCACCACTAGATGGGTTTGTGGGCCAATCAGCAGTCTGTGCAACTAACATTTTCCTCTGCAGCTTTGCCAGGACGTGATCTTTCTTCCTCGTATCCGCTCCATCCAATGGAAGTTGAAAAACCACTCACCAGAACTTGCCCTTAAAGCACCCAGCCTTCAACGTCTGCCCTGTAGCAGAATCTATAATTCTCAGAGATTCCTTGTCAAACTTAGCCATAGAGCCTTTCATCGTTGGTTTCCAGGGCTAGATTAAATTCACCCCCAACTGAGGAGCATACAGCATATCAGTAAGTATCCTGTACCGGCTACTCTCACCTCAATAGTAGACTATATCACCCGCCTCTTGTATGATCAAATCCACATTCTGATCATCGCTTGCACATGCAATTCTTACTGGCTTTGGAAGGCGCCTAAGCTCTGTAAACACTGAAAATAAGGTCTGAGTTCTGAGTATTTGGTTTAATAAACCAGAGCATAATATGCTTATGGCCAACGCGCCACCGCAATTATAATTTGCCCGCTGGTCTAAATTCAACCTTTTATTGGACGTTTTGCCACCGCTCTTCTTACACGCTCCTCCAGATTCTTACCTGGTCCCACGGCTCTTGCCATCACTGATTGGCTGTATCTGGCTGGTTTCCCCTGGTCGGTAATCACTCCCTCACCAATTGCGCCTAACCCTGCGTGTTTCCTTCGTCCAGTAGACCTTGTACCCCACTGCATGTGGACAAGATCTTTGGAAGTGACCCAACAGGCCGCAATTAAAACACATCCCTGACCCTTTCTTGGCTGACCATTCAAAATCTGGACACCACTCTGCCTTCTGCTTTTGTGGTCTAGTTTCAATGCCCTAGTTTCAACCTGGGTATTGTTGGACCCAGCCGCCTCGGTCCTCTGATTGTCACACCACGTATACATCCTCTCAAAGATGCTTTCCGCCGTGGTTGAAGCATCGTGTAGAGCTTCCTCAGCTATCCTGGGACACTCCTCCGCAATTGAGTTCACCAGGTGCTGCCTCACTGACTTGTCCTTCAGATCCGCATCACAGACTTGTCCTTCAAATCCGCATCGGGACATTTTCTGATACTCTCCACACGGCCTTGAATCGGTTTTGGAATTCAATCACCGATTCCCTCTGCAAATCGAACTTGATTTATTTATTTATTTCAAGTTTCAATACAATAATATACATTATTGTATACATATAATAATGTATATTACATATAATAATGTGTATGTACATTATTATATACATATAAATCGCATGAGTTCATCATTAAACCTTATTGCCAGGCTATAGGCAATGCCCTATGTTTATAATGGCTATCTATTGTCAGACCCCTAGCCAAGGTTTCTAATCCCTCTGAGCCTTCTGATTTTCGTCCAATTTCTATTTTGCCTGTTCTCAGTAAGGCTTTTGAGGTCATTGTTCAGCTCCAGATCAACGAGCATCTTCTGACAAACAGCCTGTTGTCACCTTTTCAGTCGGGATTTAGAAGGGGTTTCAGTTATGAGACTGCTTTGATGAAGGTCTTTGAGGATGTGAGGTCTGGAGTGGAACAAGGGAAGTGCACTTTTATGGTATTGCTGGATTTTAAGAACGCCTTTGGTTCTGTGTCGCGTCCGTTGCTCATCAAGAAGCTAAGTACCCTTTTTGGATTCTCGACTTCTGCTTGCACTCTTGTGTCTTCTTACTTGTCGGGGAGGATGCAGCAGGTATCTCACTAATCAGTTCCTCTTCAGTATGTACCCCCTAGTGCATACGGGCTCGTAATAACTAGCTGTCGGTCCCGTCGCTGACGGGCAGAACTCGGGGTGTATCCATCTACCTCTGTTACCTGTCCCGGACGGGCAGAACTTGGGATGAATCCATCTGCCACTCTTACCTGTCGCTTTACGGATTATACCTCTTACATGCCCTTTTACAAACCCTTATAATCTTAAATACCAAAAATAATATTCATCTGTCTCACTGGAAGGAAGAATTTAAGATTTTCATATTCGAGCTTCCCCCTATGTCCTTTTCCGGTCACAGAAACATCTCAATACGGGAAATGGGTTCGATCCATTGAGCAGTTTTTGGGAATTTTATTTTTTTTTTTTTTTCGGCTTCCCTATATACCCCCACCCAGGAAGTGAACCTTATGTCCTTCCCCGATCACGGAAACATTTAAAAACGGGAGGAGGGTTCGATCCATTGAGCCATTTTTGCGTGATCAGTTGACAAACAAACAGACAGACAGACACCAAATTCAAAATTGGCATGGTTCGTATCCATTTTACGCGAAACGAATAACTGTAGTGAAATTTTTCGAAAATACCCAAGGAACACGAAAATCGTCTCTGAATTTAGTTATATATCGGGATATGATGGTAGGATTTGGAGGATGATTCATACCCCACAAGCAAATAGTTTTCGGAAGCCTTTCCTTTGTCATGACTTCCTAGAGTGTTGGCCTGAAGGGAAAACTACCTGCCACGTGGTGGATTCCTATTGGTGCAAAGTGACGTTATGATGAGGTCAGTCTTTTTTTCAACCAATCAGAGACGAGGTACTACCCCTTATATTAGGAGCTGGGTCGGCTTGAAAGGCATTCGTATTGTGACCGAGGAGGAATAATATACTTTTTCGTTGCTCACCTCCAAAGAAACTGTTTTCTGATTTACCACCCCATCTCACAATTATTTTAAAACCGATATCAGAAGTGGGATTAATTACTTCACGTCTACGCTATCAAAGTTTTCGGAGTTTTTTCCTCCCCTTGTGAGTGATTAAATTTGATTCAAAAAGTACCTAGTGCAGTGTGTGCGCCAAAGTGTAAAATTGCGTGAAGAAAAGTTACAGAATAAATTCAAAACGGGTAAAATATTTTCTAAAGAAGTAGAAATGGCTGACGAGGCAGCCGAAATCGTCGATGACAATTATCATGAAGATGAAGCTGATGAACATAGTACTCCGCAGATGACCGACTCTAACACCCCATGGGCGGAATTCCTAGATTTCCAACGGCAGATTCTACAACAGCTCGTTACTCGTACATCCACCGCCCCATCGACAATAATTCAAACACCTCTCAAGCTTCCAGATTTTAACCCCGACAGAGACGACGCCCTTTCATGGCATAATGCTGCAGCCATCATTGTGAAACACAAAAACCCGAGTGTACCAGATTTTGCTATGGCCCTGACTCAATGCTTAAAAGGCAACGCTGCAAGGTGGCTGGCTGATGTCTTGTCAGACGAATTGACCTGGGAAACATTTGAACACCTTTTTAAACTGAAATACTGTCGTATCGACACTCCTGCAGCGATACTTCACAGGTCTATGGGTGCAAGGGCAGTGGACGGCAATCTCAACAAACTTATTGCCGAACAATTGGCGAAGATTAGATCTGCTTTTAGAGACAAAACCACGGATGAATGCAGTCTCATAGTCGCAACGGCTTTGGCTGTCAGAGCCGAACCAGAATTACGCCGATTTGCCTACACCACAGAAACTATACACGAAGTCGAATTATTTCAACAGATCAAAGCGGCAAGTGGATTCCGGCAACAACAAGCAGGACCATCAACCGTTCAACATCATCAAGGGATGAAACGCCCCTACAACAACCCCGCAGGTCCTGAAGCCAAAAGGTGGAAACCAAATTCTGGTCCCCAAGAAAATTCCTCTCGAAGTTCAACGCCACTAAAAACCCCTCATCACCACCAACCAAGAAAGAGATGGTGCGAAAACTGCAAACTCGCCAACCACGACTGGGAATATTGTCGTTTCAACCGAAACAGAAAAATGCCGAAACCTGCTGGCTCAACTCCTAAGCCAGATGAAAGGAGGGTCAACGCCTGTACTCTGAATCCACAAGGACAACTCAATCATCAAGGTAATATCCATACATTTGTTTTTGATTCTGGTTCAGAATGTTCATTATTATCTTCTAAATTGATTTCATCATTTTCGGGTCAAAAATATAATAATCCAGTAAAATTGACGGGTATTGGACAAGGAGAAATAATTGTCAATACTCAACTGTCCACCATTATTCAAATTAATAATATTGAAATTCCGATCGTATTTTATATCGTTCCTGAGGGTACAATATCTCATGAGATTTTGTTGGGTCGTGATATTTTAACTGCAGGGATATCAATCAATGTTTTACCAGATCGCTATGAAATATCGAAAATTAATAATGATAAAGACAAAAATTTAATTAGAAAATTAAAATACTTGGAACGGAAAAATAAACCTATTAAAAATTATGAAAATTCGTCAAACAATATTCATGACTGCCAAGAAGAAATTGCTGATATCTGGCCAATTCCGTGTCATTTTCCTGTTATTGATAAGCAAGTTGAATCGATTACCGCAACTGAGGGTAAATTAACAAGGTCTATAATTCAGGGTTCTACCGATGGTAACATTGAATCAGAAATATTTCGTCCAATGATTGAAACTCTCGACACAGATTTGACTCAGCTAGAAGATTTATCCAAACTTAGAAATATTTTGCACAAATATTCCGATGCCTTCACTAGAGGCCTCCCTAGACGTCCCGTTAATGTTTTGGAATTTGATATAAGATTATTGGATCCTAATAAAGTAGTTTATAGGCGTCCATATCGGTTACACCCTCGTGACCGTGATGCTGTTCGTGAATACGTTAAAGAGTTATTGGAAGCGGGAATCATAGAAGAGTCAAATAGCCCTTATTCTTCACCAGTTTTACTAGTTCCAAAGAAAAATGGTAAAATGAGAATGTGCACAGATTTTCGAGAAGTTAACAGTAATACTGTCCCTGAAAGATTTCCCATTCCATTAATACAAGAACAGTTAGCTAGATTATCAGGCCAACACTCTAGGAAGTCATGACAAAGGAAAGGCTTCCGAAAACTATTTGCTTGTGGGGTATGAATCATCCTCCAAATCCTACCATCATATCCCGATATTATTTTATCAGTCTGGATTGTGCATCAGGTTTTTATGGTATTCCCGTAAATGAAGAAACACGTCAAATTTTAGCATTTTCAACGCCTGATGGACATTATCAATATTGTAGAATGCCTTTTGGAGTAAAAAACGCACCTTGTTGTTATCAACGCGCAATTATAACGGCTCTTGGTAACTTAGCCAATACTTATTGTCTAGCTTACTTGGATGATTTGCTGATAGTCAGTAGGACAAAAGAAGAAGCATTCACTCGTTTAGAAGAAGTTTTAAAAACATTAAATAAAGCTGGATTTTCTTTGAATCCTGATAAGTGCTCTTTCATCAAAAACTCAATAGTATACCTGGGATATGAAGTCCTAAACGGTGAAATTCGTCCACATAATGATCGAATCAAAGCTTTGAAAAATTTACCTCCACCAAAAGATCGTTCAGAACTACGATCATTCTTAGGGCTTTGTTCATATTTTCGCAACTTCGTACCTGATTTTTCTCAAAAATGTGCCCCTTTGTACAAACTCACCTCCGTTAGTGAAAAATTCGAATGGGCGGATACACACGAACGAATTCGACAAGAAATTATTAAATTACTTACAAGTGAACCTTGTTTGACAATATTTAAACCCGAATATCCTATAGAGGTATGGTGCGATGCTAGTTCGCTAGGGTATGGTGCCATTTTATTCAATTTAATAGAGGGAGAGAGAAAAGTTGTTGGATATTTCAGCAAGCGTACCACTCCTGCCGAATCAAAATACCATTCCTATGAGTTAGAAACCTTAGCAGCCGTGAAAAGTTTTAAGCATTGGGAGCATTTCTTATTATATCACAATTTCACATTGGTCACGGACTGCAAGTCATTCCAAGCTTCTTATGTAAAGCAGAATCTAATAACTCGTGTACATCGTTGGTGGGCATATCTTCAAACTTTTGTTTTTACTATTCGTTATCGCCCTGGATCACGTATGCAAACTGTAGATTTCTTAAGTAGATATCCAGTTGGAGAACCAGAAGAAATGAACATCTTTGAAACATCCGTACACGATTACTCTCCAAAACACACGTCAGATGAACATAAAATTATAAAAAATAATTTGCCTCAAATTACTGATTCAAAACATAATGAGATAATTAACCAAAAAGTAAATTTAGTCGAATTGACTGGAGAGTGGCTTCAAGTTGCTCAACAACAAGATCCAGAAATTAAACTTATTCTTGAAAAACTTGATAATGATTCCCTTAACCCTGATATAGCGAATACCTATGAAATAATTGATGGCATACTTTTCAGAAAATTTCAACATAGAAAGAAAAATTGTAGAGCACCAATTGTACCAAGAAATTATCGTTGGGTAGTTGTAAATTCCATTCATGAAGCTATCTTACATTTGGGGCTCCCCAAAACACAAGACAAGGTCTTGGAAAAGTTTTGGTTCCCTAATATGAATAAATTTATCAAAAAATTTATTGAAAATTGTGTTACGTGTAAAATCACCAAAAACCCTTCAGGAAAGAAACAGTTACAATTGTATCCCATACCTAAAACAGATATTCCATTTGATACAGTACACATTGACATAACAGGCAAATTGTCAGGTTCAACTGGTATTTCAGAATATTATATCGTTATGGTCTGTTCTTTCACAAAGTATGTCATGTTGCATTATACTCGTGTTCTGACGGCAAAGGCAGCCATCAATGCTGTGGCAGAAATGACACAGTTATTTGGCGCTCCTAACCGACTTGTGTATGATCAAGGTACAAGTTTTACAGCAGGGGAATTTTCCGATTATTGTGCTCAAAATAATATAAAAATGCATGGCATTGCCACAGGTGCTTCTCGTGCAAATTCTCAAGTAGAAAGATACATGTCATCTATAACAAATTTAATTACCGTTGCGCAATATGTTAAAAAGCAATCCATTCGGCAATTGTTACCAAAAATTCAATTGATATTAAATTCGACCACTAATCGCACGACTTCATTTTCTCCTTTAGAGCTACTAACAGGAAGAAAACCAAATTTACCCGGTATGATTTCAATCAATGAACAAGTATCTTCCTCAAATCGTTCAAATCTATCTGAAATACGTTCTGAGGCCAAACGAAATATTGATCAACAAGCTGAATACGAAATAAAACGTTTCATTGGCAAAGGTGCTCAAATTGAACCATTGCAAATGGGTGATTTTTGCGTACGTCAAGTAGAGCCACGAGTGTCACAAAAGACTGCCCCCAAATTCAAAGGCATGTATAAAGTAATTGAGATCTTACCACATAATCGCTATATTCTCGAAAATTTAAATACCAAGAAAAGGGTAAAGTACCCGCATGACAGAATTCGAAAAATTAACCAGGATATTTCTCTATTACCTCAACTTCTTGATGAGGACGAATCAGAATCCGAAATCAATGATTAACGAGTAAATTCTATAAATTATAATTTTGAGCAGCAACATACCTTGACCAACGTAAGATTTTTTTGTGATACAGATGCATTTTTTTTTCCCCCTCTCAATTTTCACATTTAAAGCACAAAGCAATTGAAATCAGGCACTTAGGCTATTGGAGGCTGTTGGTTGCAAACAACATCTTCCCATCATCATATCGAGGCCGGATGATACTGTGTGATACTGGTCTTAACATTGCGTTTTGGTCCCTGGGACATAGTGCATTCTGTTTTTTTTTCGGTGATGATGAGCCATCCCTGGTGTTTATTGCACACGTCGCGGGTGTGTGATACACCTTCCAGGCAACAGTAATGTGTTCCGCCTCCGCTTGATAGAGCATTGTAGGGCTCTTGATAGAAGGATCACATTTGAAGCCGAAAATAAATATTTAAACCCATAAATTCCCATAAATTGGGATTGGGAATTCAATTGTTTGTATAAACACACCATTTTGAGTCTGTGATGTTGGCCACACCAGGCTCATCCGTATGTCGCATACGGAATGCCCTCTCGTTGGTACCGGCGAGTAGGAAGCCTGAATGAAGGAATACCACCCCTTCATTTGGAAGCCTATATGTATGACATATAGAAGCCGAGGATACATGGAAGCATACCACACTTCCCCTTGGAGCCCAACCGCCTCTTTTCATACTGCTTACCGATGTGCAGCAAAGATACTTAATATGACATTAAATGACTCAATCTCAATGAATCCACTAATTGCTTGAAATAAATAAATGAACAGCAACTATTACGATAAACCATCATAATGGTTGTTGTGATATAAATTTCATCTTGGTTATCAGTATGTTGCTCAACTTTAATTTTCTTTCCTTTTTCTAATTTAAATCATTCTATTTGCTTTGCGAATATTTTGTTTGCCTTGAGTTCATCACCATTCTTGAGCCTCCTCAACTGACATCGAAACATTCAATAAACTGACATAGCTATTCAATAATTAACTATAATAAAAAGATTGCCAGAATAGCCGAGTGGATCATGCTCAAATCTACTTATTCATTACGCTTTTACTTTTCCTTCCGCTGCTGTAAAATTTGGGGGACGTCCCTACCCATATTATTGTTTTATTTATTCATTCTTTCATGACATCATCTAATGTTTTTTTTTTTCTTTCTTTATGTGCTTAACTGCTGGCACACTGTTTCAGGCAACAAGAAACCATCCTCGAAAAGCACTTGAATTTTCCTTCAATTCTTGAATGTGTCTCCAAGTTCTAACTACCGCGTGCTAAAGTTTCAATTTCTCAATATTGTAAATAATTCACTTTTAATTTCTATTCAACAATTCTGTACGTTTTCAATTAACTTTTCAAAAACTTATAATTTACCACTATTGTACATAATTTTTTTATTAACATCTTTATCAACAATATTTCATACATGTTTTTCTTCTCATATGACAAGCCGATAGGTTCAGCCGAACATTTGTCTATAATGGGGTTTGTTTTGATTGGCTTTAACGTTTCATGATTCTGTCGAGATTTTGTGGGGTTTACTCTGCAAAATCGAACACAAGTTCTCGTGTGCCTTTAAAGCTACATCTTTTTTTTGCCCCATTCAAATTAACTCTCGCGTAGCATTGTGAAACTAGGGAAACCAGCTCCTTAGGTAGGTTCATACGAATTGTGAAACTACTTACTGTAACTTCAACAAACATTACCTGCGTCTCTCTAATGTTACCTATTGTAGTACATACCCTTTCTTCTCTGAATTCTGTTTTCACGTGGGACCGTGAAAGGTCAGTCTGGCCGTATCGGGATATGATGGTAGGATTTGGAGGATGATTCATACCCCACAAGCAAATAGTTTTCGGAAGCCTTTCCTTTGTCATGACTTCCTAGAGTGTTGGCCTGAAGGGAAAACTACCTGCCACGTGGTGGATTCCTATTGGTGCAAAGTGACGTTATGATGAGGTCAGTCTTTTTTTCAACCAATCAGAGACGAGGTACTACCCCTTATATTAGGAGCTGGGTCGGCTTGAAAGGCATTCGTATTGTGACCGAGGAGGAATAATATACTTTTTCGTTGCTCACCTCCAAAGAAACTGTTTTCTGATTTACCACCCCATCTCACAATTATTTTAAAACCGATATATATATAACTAAATGTTAGATATAACTATATATAGATATACAAATATAACTATATATAGATAATATTATTATCGTTCTACGTCATCAGGTGACGGGAGGCCCGAAGAAGAAACTCAACAACCACTGGGCCCGGCCGATTTTCCTCCAGTACGACTACATGTACAATTACTACCACAACTATTACGACGACTACATCGAGTACCTGGACAGACGGATGAGAGGGATCGAGCCGCCAGAGAAGCCCAGGCCTCAGACGTGGGCCGAGAGGGCGCTGAGGACCTACACCAGGAACTACTACCCTCACTCAACCACTTACAGGTTAAGATTTATTATTTATTTATTTACTGATTCAATATTACGGGCAAGCCCAATTACACGGAGTAATAATTATGAGTCAGCGAACGTACATAGATTAGAAGAGACTTGAAAAAATTAAATATGAAAGAAAAATATATACTTCAAACACTCTGAGGATAAACAAGATAAATGCAGCTGAGGAATATAATTAAGTACTTAGTATACCTACTAACTTAAGTTTGGAGAGAGAGTCCGAAAAAAGTCTAAATCTGGGCAGACGCTAAGGAGATGGTTGGCTGCGCGAGGAAGACGATGGAGAGGCCCGTTGAAGTTGTAGGTCGTCGGAGAAAATGGCACTCCAAACAGGTTGTGACTATGGGAGGATGGGCAAGGTGTCACCAGAGCTATGCCGGAGAGTAAGGCGGGACAGGAGAACCGGCAGTTGATTATCTTATTAAAAAAACACCAAATCAGCCACACTAAGTCACTTCAAAAGAGTGGGAAGCCAGCACTCTCCGCGAATGTGGCCATAGTCAACCTCTCTCGATGGGATTTTCAACTTGACTTAATGTAATAATGTTGTAGGTATGTACATATACACTATCTTTTGTCGAATTGTATTATGATATATCATAATACAATTCGACAAAAGATAGTGTGCGCACCAGTGGCGGCTCCTGCCCTGAAACTCAGGGGGTGCACGGATAAAGCGGGAATATGGCGAAGGGGACGGGAGAGATGCTTTTCTCAGCCAAATACAAATTTCAACCATATGCAAATGGGATAAATCCTGTAAGCTTTCTCATCTTCAAATTACAAACGCGACTAAATACATACTCGTACAATAGACATTGAAAATGTTCTCTAACGGAAAACGAAATTCTGAAATAATCATAATGGGGTAAACCCAAAAAATGTATGTTATTGTTGAAGCTGAAATGTATATCTGCCCAGCAAGAACCAACGTGGAGGTGAAAGCAACTCTCGCAAGGGAGGGGAAGGAAAGAGGATGGGTAGAGGAAACGGTTATGGGGAAAGTGAGGGGTTAGTGATCATTGAGGTAAATAGTGGGGAATACAAAAATAAAATTATCGTATATAAATAGGCGATAACACCCCAGGAACAAAAATATCACGAATCGGGTGTCTACCCTAGGAACATGTATCACCACCAACACCCATAGGTATCAACCCCAGGAACGAAGATATTACTGATCGGGCGTCTACTCCAGGAACAAAGATATCACTAATCAGGTGTCCACCCCAGGATAATTTGTTACTCACCTCACATCCGAAAAGCCAGTAAACCTTTTGGTTATATTCGACGTTGAACTTCCAACACGAATCAGGACGATTTTTTGTTGGTTAAGTGAAGCAATTCAAGTGGATTTGATGCCAATTTTGTCTTTGAAGATTTGAAGGTCTTGCGCTGTTGTTTGCTCTTGATGCAGGATACACACTTCTGAAATTCAGCATTTGGAGGATACTGAATGCCTGTAGCCAATCCGGTGAGAACCTTCATCCTTACATGGTTGAGGTTTCCAAGTCTCTTGTGCCACAAATCGTGTTTTGCTAAGGGGCGAGCTAAAAAAGCTGTGTCGTGACATTTAGCGTCTAACACATACAAACCATTCATCTTAGTTGCAGAAGCAATGACCTCTCCCTCAAGCTGGCATCTGCTTGCATCAATAACGCGACATTCATTTTCTTGGAACAATACAGAAAAACCCTTTTTGGTCAGAGAGCTGACGGAAAGCAGATTTGCTGCCATATCTTCAACATAAGTAACATTTGAGATAGTTTTAATGGATCCATTCAAGAGTTCAACCTCAACATCACCACTACCCCCACACTGTAGTTGTGCGTCATTGGCAATAGACACCTTGTGACCATGATCCAATTTGAAATTTGAAAAAATATTTGTTGCCAGACATGTGTGAGCTGGCTCCAGAATCAACGTACCATAGTCCAGAGTCTTTATGGGATGATTCCTTGGAAATCAAAGCTTGCTTATTGTTCATTGATTTTTGTGAGTTTTGGTTGTTGGTTGAAGGCTTCTTACATTTGTCGCTTTTCCAGTGACCTTTCATTTTGCATATATAACAATAAGGCTTTTTCTTAGGTTTATTTCCCGATAACAAAGCGCTTTTTGACGAAGATTGAGAATTGTTATATTTATCGTCTTGCAAAAGTTTGGTTTTGATCAGATCGGAAGTTAATTTCTGACCTGAGCTTTCTAATGCCATAATCATGGGCTCGTAGTCATCAGAAAGTCCTGCAAGCATCATAACTGCTAAAAGTTCGTCGTCGATCATATGGGGTTTCATAGAACTTATTTGTTGATAAAGATTTAAGGCTTCATGAACATATTCTCCCATAGTTTTGAAGTCAAGCAAAGAAAGACGGCAAAGCTTCTTAAGAACTCGTAAGCAGCTATTCAGGCCCTTATCGTCATATGCTCTACTTAATGCTTCCCAGGCTTCTTGACTTGTATTGGCCGACATGATGTGAGGAAGAGCTGATTTATCTATGCTCAAAGTTATTTTGGCTAAAGCTTTCTCGTCTTGACGTTGGCGATGTTCTTTTGTAGTTTTATCATCATCTGGGTAGCCAATTACCGACTTCCAGGTATTATCAAGTACGAGAATTGACTTCATTGTGCATACCCATTGATTATAATTCTCCCGACCCTTCAGCTTCTCATGCGGTAGAATGTTTGAAGACTCACCCATGATTCACAATTTATGTAGTGAATACAAGATGGTAAAGACAAAAACAGTACTTACTTAACGGAGAAACAAAGGACTGGTAGCACGCCGATTTATCAGAACGTAACACTTGTTTACTCACTTCACTCGTTTGTGGAAGTCTTCACTGATGCTGGGCGTCATAACCTGTTGGTTAAGTGAATAACGCAATAAACTTATAATCGTTTATTTAACTATAATACGAGGTGAAAAGTTGAGAGCGAGTTACACGGTAGTACATTTGACAAAGGAGAAAAAGAAGACGTCGGTAGGAAAAACGAACAGTGTGACCAACATAACAGTAAATAAAGTCTGTGTAGATTTTGGAAGCGCCAATTCCATCATTTTTCACTCTCAATGTTTGCTCGAGTCCAGGAAGGGATGGCCGAAATCACGAATCCTAGCCTTATCTTCGACTGACAAACGGGAATAGTTGAGTTTGATGAACTCTACTGAATTATTCATCGTCGGAAAAAATAAAAAGGATAGGAAAACAGAAAAGTAGATATTGTAAATACCTTGTTAAATATAACATGGTATTTATTGTCACAGTTATCTGTGTTCCCCTCCCCGCCCATCGGGCCAACCGTTCATTCAGTCAGTCAGTCGCCATTATTCAATGTCTCGTGGTCCCTCTCACTCAGTTATACTCAATATTGTTTACTACCTTTTATTATACCTTTCATGCAAGTTTCAAAACCCTGTGTCACAACGCCTCATTTATTCAATTACCACTGGCCACAACAGTAGACAAGATAACAACTGGCTGATTTGAGATAACAGATAGTTCAATTTTCATGTACAATGAATAACTGATAGTGTAGCAGAAGGGGACGTTGTACATGAAACCGATTGAAGTGCACAACCTACCTAACAACATTTATACCGGCGCTCGCGATTCCCCGCAGCAATTCCTCGAATATGCCTCTGAGAGGTGGCCTGGCGGTCTGTTTATCTTTACAGATGGCTCACTTTATGATGATCAGGCAGGCCGTGCCTTCTACGATATCACAAATGAGGTGACTCGCACGTTCAGCTTGTGGAGCTACGCCTCTATTTATTCGGCTGAGTGCCTAGCGGTCTAAGAGGCGTTAAAATACACAAACAGCCTGAATAGTGACTTCTCAAAAGTTGTCATACTAACCGACTTCAAAAGCATCACCTCCCAGTTCGCCAGTCTCAAACTGTCCCGACTCACCTTATTGGAAGCCAAAATAGCGAAAGAGATCGACACAGCGAGAAGAAGAGGGAAGAGAGTGTCCTTCTGCTGGATACGAAGCCACACGGGACTAAGAGGCAACGAAGTTGCAGATCGAGAAGCTAGGCGAGCTGCCACTCTCCCCAAGCCGGCTCCATCTCACTCCTACACTCCGTCTGACCTCAACCGCCACATAAGACGGAATATTGTTAAAAGATGGAGACTATGGCATACTACGCACCCTGCAGGCAATCGATACAAGTCGCTTTTCCCACCCCCTTCAAAAATGACTTGGTTCCATTCAGTGCCGGAGCAAAAGCCGCGATCATTTTACAGAATGATCAGCAGACTAAGGATAGGGCACTGCAACACGAACACATACCTCCACAAATTAGACAACTCCCACTCCCCACTCTGCCGCCACTGCTCAATCGCTGAAGAGACATCAGAACATTTGATACTGGAATGCCCAACCCACGAAGTCGACCGAAAAGTTTTTATCGCAAACATACTGAAGAAAATCCATAAACGTCCGTTCAACCTTGATTCCATTCTGTCAGAAAGCGATCTGAACATTTATTATATGCTTTACGATTAGGTACATGACCAAAGTTGGAATTCTAGTATAGAACAGTAATCATTACCTATCAAAGTAACATTGTAATTTCAAATAGTGTAATAATTCTATCCAATGTAATATTATCACTCATCATTTTGATGTATATGGCTGTATGATTGTTTATTTCGAAGCCAATAAAGGGGAAAAAAAAAAAGATAGTTCAATTTTCACCACTGAACAACTCCAGCGCTGTAATCGCCGTCGACATTTCTCTCTGTCCAGCGATTGTATTATGTAATACATAATATGTATTACATATTATGTGATCTGCAGTTTGGGGATTTTTATTTTTATTTTTGAAAGTACTTGGCAAATGCATACTAGCGAGCGAGTGGGCATTTAACTCCAATGATTTACCTCGTCCGCTTTGGTGGCATTGGAACGGAGAATGAATAGCAGCGCCCTTGGTAGCGGAGCAGCGAGTTAGTAATGCGCCATGAAAATTTCTGATTGGCCAATCTCACAGGGCGACCCATTCATAACTGGAAAGTTATCAATGGGAATTCATAAGGAATTCGCGACAAGGGAGGGGAGCTGGAGCACTTTTTATTCCGCAATTTCCACTTGATCTATATGTCCAAGTAATCTATATGGTACTAATCAGTTATTTGGGGGATTTTTTATTCTGCAACCCCGTCCACTTGATCTATGTGTCCAACTAATCTAGAATAAAAACATCCCCCAAACAACTGATTAGTACCATATAGATTACTTGGACATATAGATCAATCTAAAGTCATAGGTATATTGCATTGTAAAAATGAAAATAATATTATGTCAGTTTGGGAAAAACTGGGAGAAACAAGTGAAATCGATATAATATATATTATAATCGCAACATTCGATTATCTCGATAATCGAGTTCACTGGGCGTATAATGCACTAGTACCGTTGGTCACACCAAAGAAGTGTGATCATCATTGGGCATTTTAGGTTGAATTGCACGGTTTGAAACGAACCGCGAAGAAAGGAGTTGGTACAAGTTGACCTCCAGGCCGCGAGGTAGCGCTAGTAGAGTGGGCACAGCAGGCCGCACTCCAACGTCTTCTCTGGAGCACGGCCTGTCTTTCACTCCAAGGTGCTTCTGATTGGACTGGTTTGGGCTTCATACCAGGGCAGCTGTTTCGCGCGTCGATTCAAATAGTTAAATCTTTTTTTCTGTCAATATCCAACTTACTTTTCAAATGGGATGGGAGAAGTTGGTTATTATTTTCGGTTTATTGGCTGGGGGTGGACATGCTCCTATCAGCAGCCGCCACTGGTGCGCACCATGGATATCAAAAGTGGCTCTATTTGATTGAAATTCAGCATTCCCCTAATTCATGATGAATACTGTTAGATTAGGTTAGATTAGGCACCTCGACATATTTAGATCTATTGTGCCCTCCCTGTAATTAGAGCTCCTCTGTGAGTTCCAGTTGTCTCAACCACTTCCAGAGGCTATTTAGATTCCTCATGTAGTTTTTTTGGATCAGGTTTTTCATTACTGACCAGTCCTTCACAGTGGCAGGACGTGCAGTCTCCTCCTCTTCGAGGCAGAACCGGTGTCAGCGGACAAATGTACCCACCTACCCAGGGTATTTCTGTCCTAGGACCAAACTACCCGGGGTATTTCTGTCCTAGGACCAAACTACCCGGGGTATTTCTGTCCTAGGACCAAACTACCCTGGGTAGTTCTGTCCTAGGCCAAATGTACCCACCCAAAACGGGGTAGGGTACTTCTGGCCTAGGCCAAAACTACCCACCTACACTGGGTAGTTCTGTCCTAGGCCAAATGTACCCACCCAAAATGGGGTAGGGTACTTCTGGCCTAGGCCAAAAGTACCCACCTACACTGGGTAGTTCTGTCCTAGGCCAAATGTACCCACCCAAAATGGGGTAGGGTACTTCTGGCCTAGGCCAAAAGTACCCACCTACACTGGGTAGTTCTGTCCTAGGCAAAATGTACCCACCCAAAACGGGGTAGGGTACTTCTGGCCTAGGCCAAAAGTACCTACCTACACTGGGTAGTTCTGTCCTAGGCCAAATGTACCCACCAAAAACGGGGTAGGGTACTTTTTGTTTTATTTGTTATAGTTATTGAACTAAACACTTTAAATTGAAGGTATATTTCTGTTCCAATTGCATATATCAAATTACACGACAAATCGATCATAGTTTTCCATGGGAACTGAACTCCTTATTCCACTTCAGTTGTTGTCGTTGTTGTCGGTGTTGTTGTTGTTGTTGAAAGCTTCCATCCAAACACGCTCCTTTTTTTTTTTTTTTTTTTTTTTTTCAAGAAATCAAATTACACATTTCCAAATAACAAAAACATGAATATATGAATTGTATAGTAATTTTTACGTAATGATCAAAACATAATGTAATCAGACCAGTCTCGCTTTTTCCTATCTCTTTCTGACCTCCTGGGAAACCAATCATTTCTATTCAACTCTCTGGTAGTGTCCTCTTCAAAATCTTCCCCTGACCATTTCTTTAAGAACGTCACATTGCGCCTATACTGTTTACCCTCCTCTGTTTTGACTAGGTATGACCTAGGTTGATCCAAAGCCTTAAGGACAGAGGCTTTAATCCACACGTTTTTATCTTTCAACAACACTCTGTCACCTGCAGCAAATGTAGTTTCACACTTCTTCGCAGTTTTGTCGTACCATTTCTTCGTTTCTTCTTGCTTGGTCAGCATCTTATTGTGCACATCAACTATCTTGGGCCGCAGATCTTCCTTGAAGACAGGCAATTTTGTACGTAACTCTCGGCTTTGCATGAGCTGAGCCGGTGACACTTGGAGCCCAGCAATTGGAGTACTCCGATATGCAAGAAGTGCCAGATGTAGGTCTTGATTATCAAATGAGCATTTTTTTAAAATACCCTTAGCAATATCAACTCCCTTTTCAGCCAATCCATTACTTTGACTGTATAGGGGGCTGGATGTTATGTGCCTGAAACCCCATTGTGCTGCAAACTCACGGAACTCCAGGCTGTTACTAGGGTTATTATCGGAAACGACAATGGTCGGGATTCCCCACTGGCTGAAAAGCCTCTTCAGAACTTCAATTATTCTTTTAGCCGATTTATCATGGAGATTCACAAGTTCTATCCAACGTGAGTAGTAGTCGACAACCACAAGGTACACCTTGCCAGATAATTCAGCTATGTCAAATCCAATCTTGAAAAACGGAACATCTGGGATTTCGTGATTAATTAAAGGTTCCTTAACATTACTTCGACAAAAACGCTTGCAAGTATAGCAGGCTTCTATGAAATTTTGAATATCAATATTCATGGATGGCCAGTACAGCACTCTACGGGCCCATTCTTTAGTTTTAGGAACACTCAAATGTGATTCATGGAGCAATTTCAGCATACGAGACCGAAGCTTTACGGGCACCACCATTTTATAATCCAGGAACACGAGATTATTATCTACAGTCAAAGAATCCCGCAACTTATAAAAATGATTAAGTTCTCCCAAATTATTGCCAATAACAGCTGCCTGGGAAGGCCACCCCGCTTTGTAGTAATTAAGAATCTTTTCTAACACTGGATCAACAGCCGTCTCAGCCACAAACAGCTCAAAAAGTTCCTGGGAAAAAATCAGTTCACCTCTCGAAACAGAATGAACTGTGTCGTCTTCCTGAACACACATAGGAGGTCTGGAAATGACATTCCTGCTCAATAGATCAGATGTGTACATTTTGCTTCCAGGTTTGTACTTGAGATCAAATTTATAATCCAAAAGTCTTAACTTGAGCCGCCTCAGTCTATTATTCTTCACTGCATCAAACCTCTTTCTGTGGATTGTCAGAAGCGGTGAATGATCAGTAAACACAGTTACATCTGGGTGTCCAAATATATAATTACGCAACCTTTCACAAGCGTAAACAATGGCGAAGTACTCCTTCTCAACCTGTGCCCAATTTTGTTGGGTGGCGGTTAATGAACTCGACCCATAGCACACTGGCCTTTGATCCTGGAAAAGTGCAAAACCCACAGCATCCTTTGAACTATCACATTCAAGGACAACAGGGCTATTAGGGTTAAAATTAGTTAACACAGTTTGTTCACTTATGAAAGATTTCAGTTTGGCCAAGCATGAAGTATGTAGATCAGTCCACAAAAAATCAACATCTTTTTTGAGGAGCTGCCTCATAGGAGACGTAAGTTCTGAAAAGTTAGGAATAAATGAACGAAGATAGTTCAAAAAACCAAAAATCTGTTGAAGTTCCGTCTTGTTTGTAGGGTTTTTTAGATTTCGAACAGCAAGTACACGTGACTGATCAGGAGCCATCCCATGCTCATTAAACAGAAAACCCACAAACTTGACTTCATTTAGAAAGTACTGCAGCTTGGAAGGATTAAACTTTATGTTATATTTTTCAGCTCTCTCCATTACTGCTTTGACAGTCTCCATCAGCTCTTGTTCATTATCAGCAGCAGCAACGATATCATCAAAATAAATCACAACATTTTTCAAGTCTCCAAAATACCGTTGGTTGTAAGCCATAAAAATTTCCGGAGCTGGGTGGACACCAAAAGGCATCCGTCGAAATTTATAATTTCCAAAGCATGTGCTGAAAGTGCACAGTTTACTCGATTCAGAATCCAGCTTGATGTGATAAAACCCATTTTTCAAGTCGAATAAACAATAAAATTTCTTTCCTTCAAGCTTAGGAGATATGTCTTCAAGAGTGGGAATTACAAAAGGTTCCCTGACCAACCACTTATTAAGTTCTGCTGGGTCTAAGCAAAGCCGAAGAGACTTGTCGGGTTTCTGGACAATAACAAGGTTACTCACCCATTCACATGGACCAGACACGGGTTCAATGACGTCTAACTCAACCAAAGAGTCCAATGTCAGCTTTAGCTTGTCTTGCAATTTTATCGGAACTCTGCGCGCTAGAGAACACACAGGAACCGCATCCTTTTTCAATTGAAGATGATATTCCTCAGGGAAACATCCTAGCCCAGTGAAATTATGCTTATATTTCTCCAAAAATTGTTCTTTGGTCAATGATAAATTGACTGCATCAACAAGTTTTATGATCCCCAATTCTTGAGTGGTTTTAAGACCTAAAATTGGCGAACAGTTATCCTCAACTAAAATGAAATCAGTAGTCACTGATTTTCCACCATATGAGCAATTTAGTTTTGCAACACCAACAGGAGAAATTTTAAATCCACCATAGGCCGTCAAATTAAAGGTAGGTTCTGACACCCTGCTCTGATCTACAAATGATTTCGCAATTGAAAAAGGCAATGCATTGATTTCCGAGCCAGTGTCTATTTTGAAGATGACTTCGCGCATGCCATCAATAATAATAGTCTTGAACCAACAAGCCCTCTTATGTTGTTCAAGCCCTTCAACTTGTTCAATTAGCAAAGATTCAACGTCAGGTTCATCAGAACCATCTTGAGGACGCAACGTCACCTCAGAGGCAGTTTTATTTTTAGAATCTGATTTAGACTTCGAGCAGCACCTTGAATAATGATTATACGCTCTACAAGTCGTACATCGCTCACCATAAGCCGGACACGCATTAAGTGGGTGATTTCGTCCACAATATCGGCAATCGCGAATGTATTTATCAGTTGTACCAGGCAATTTAGCATAACGAGAATCACCTTTTTGAGACGATGATGCCAAGGAGTACTTCATGCGTGGTACCCCACCAGATGAGCGATAATTCGAGTTCATGTGAAGCTTATCCACAGACACGTCACTAGATGGAGGCCTGATTTCATTTTTGAACCTTTCGCCAGTTTCATACGCCTGACAGAAAGCCACAGTTTTCACAAGGTTCTGATTAGCACGAAGTAGTTTCGCCTGTAACTCATTATCACGAACACCAAGAACTATTTGTGTGCGCAGAATTTTATCTTCGGCCTCCCCAAAACCACAATCAGCAATCAAAATACGGAGATCGCGGTACCACTCGTCAAACGATTCATGAGGCTTTTGGACCCGTTTAAAAAATTTAAAATGAATCACAACTTCATTTTGTTCTGGCAAACATTCTTGTTCAAGAGCCTCAAGAATCTGGGCGACTGTCTTCTTTGGTTTATCCAAAGAATCAACAATACGTCTGGCATCAGGCCCAATCAAGTTCAACAACCTGGCCACCTGTATTTCATTTGATTTCTTATGAGTCTCAGTAGCGACGAAATAAATTTCTAATTCTCGACTAAATTCCTTAAAATTACGAGTTACATCACCGTCGAGGCGAAGTTGTCCTGGGGGCTTGAACCATTCAGCCATGACGTCTTATCAACACGATGTCCAGTCTCTATCGCACTAATTAATCACTCCTATCACAAATTTACGACTGCGCCATGTTTTATTTGTTATAGTTATTGAACTAAACACTTTAAATTGAAGGTATATTTCTGTTCCAATTGCATATATCAAATTACACGACAAATCGATCATAGTTTTCCATGGGAACTGAACTCCTTATTCCACTTCAGTTGTTGTCGTTGTTGTCGGTGTTGTTGTTGTTGTTGAAAGCTTCCATCCAAACACTTTTGGCCTAGGACAGAAGTACCCTACCCCGTTTTGGGTGGGTACATTTGGCCTAGGACAGAACTACCCAGGGTAGTTTGGTCCTAGGACAGAAATACCCTGGGTAGTTTGGTCCTAGGACAGAAATACCCTGGGTAGGTGGGTACATTCGTCCGACTACACCGGCACTCACTGTCCTCGGTTGCACAATCCCGCAGAGAGTTCTGTAGTGTACAGTCAGTAGGCCTACCGTTATTCGCAGCCTTGTGTGGCTGAGATTGACGAGTTCTGCAGTAGCTGCATGCGAGGGGGGTACCTCTGTGAATTGTTTCGCATGCCTCTGGCCTGTGGATCTATTCCATGAGCTCATGGAATAGATCCACAAGCCTAGGCTTGAGTTTCTGATACAGCCACTCATTTATGGTGCTTTTCCTGAAGGTATTGGATACCCCACAGTAGAGATCATGTCTGATGTCGACGGTCCCTGACCCTTTTTGGCCAGTGAATCAGCCTCGTCATTCCCCTTCAGTCCTGAATGCCCTGGCACCCATACCAAGGTGACATTATTCTTGTGTGATATGTTGTCCAGGGCATTCTTGCAGTCCATCACAATCCATGATGTTACAATCGATGCGGCTTGGCTATCGCAACTGATTGCCTGAATATGGTTGAAAACTATCCATAAAATGTACCGACTGCCCATAATGTGACCGTGAGTTGCATTGTCAACCATTATTCATAATAATACGTTTCTAGTCATTTTGTAAGTGTCCATTCATATTTGTGATTGTCATTACGTACTGTGCTGTTCATGTGTCCGTCTTGTCCACAGCTATAGAAGTGAAAGAAGATGCGACACCTTAGTCAGAACTGCTCACCAGCAAAGCTTCTATTCCTGCTTCGACCGATCTCTCAAACCTCTGTACCGGAAAAACCAGTGAAAATTCGAAGTCCTCGCCCTTCATTCTCCTACCCTTTGTTTGTCCAAACCAATTGCCCCGTGTACCTTTGTCTTTGTTTTTATTTGAAGCATGACATTAGTTTTTAAGAAGATTGCTTTTAGAGTACCTGTATAGTGTTCACATCTGTCGTATAAAGTCGCATTTCGCCCTTTGAAAGAGACCCCTCATTCGAGCTACACTTCGTCCATTACACTCGAGTAAGTATCCAATGTACCTAATTAGCATATACCTAATTATTATCATCTACACTAAGTTATTCATATTTATGCACAATGTCATGGTGTGTGGTTTGTATTTTCAATAGAAAACATCTGCTTTTGTGATTGGGTATACCAAATCACAAAACCAGATATTTCCACAAAGGTTGAAGTGTTAATAAGCTAAAACATTGTGTGTTCATTCAAGAAGGTGACCAAGAGCCTATAGGCTCTTGTAGCCAAGCTGCACGACTGGTTGTTTTATGAAATATATTTCATAAAACAACCAGTCGTGCAGCATGGCTACTGTAAGGTTATGAGTCAATTGTGACCCTTGATTCATAGGTAGACCTGCTCGCACTCTGCCAGCAGTTGGCACTAACGACGAATGCGTCATCATTCATTATTCAGTATGGCGCTTGGCCCTGTAAACTTCTAGTCATAAAATTTATGTATTTAATACATCGTTCAACAAGTTAGATTCATTCGTGCATCATTTATAATTACCATACAAATCATGGCGCAGTAGATATATGTGTTCGCTTGGTTTGTGAAATCGGATTGAAATCAGACATTGCGGTAATTACGAAGGTGAGTGTGGGCTTGGCCCAACCCGACGCAACAATGGCTTATAAAAGATGTTGACCAGAAGAACTAAATTTTGACGGAGACGTGTTCACAAATTTCAATACGTTTCGGGATGAAGTTGAAATTTACTTCACTGCAACGAAAACTTATAAGGAACCGAATGACGTTCAAATTGCCCGACTACTTAACCTCATCGGCGCTGAGGGGCGCAAGGTTTACAAGTCTCTCGAATTACCAGACAAGAAAAGAACTACTGACACCGTATTGGACGCATTGGAGGCCGCTATCGATCCTGAACAAAACGAAATAATGGCCCATTTCAAATTTTTCAAACGAGTGCAACAGTCGGGTGAGACTTTCGATCATTGGCACACAGAGCTCAAGAATCTCGTCAAGTTTTGTGGATTCGATGACCTTGAGTCCAAGCTCCTTCCTACACAGCTTGTGTTGGGGATAAAGACCTTCAAGAGTAACTACTCAGAGCGGACCACCGTGTCCACGATCAGGGCGTTCGAGACAGGTGAAAAAAACATCCCCAGTCATGCAGCAAGACTATAAGAGCGAATTTTCGAAGGAATGATTGGTTTTATGTAGATGGACTTCATTAAACAACATGATGTCCATGAAGAACATCTCCAGTAACAACCACGTTTCGTCATCTTCTATGTGCTCCAGTTTGAGAGCGGAATAAGATATAGCAATTCTGACTTCCCCTCTTATTCAGCGTGTAAAAACCTTAAACATGAGGTGTCACTTGACAGACCGTTACATTTTTGGAATTTATGGGTGAACCCCCCCCCCCCCCCCAACGTCCCCAAAACCCCCCTCAGCTTTTGGACATTACAACACGAAGAAGAAGTCAGAATTGCGATATCGCATTCCGACATCAGATTAGAGCAGATTAACCATGAAGAACGTATTCTTCATCTTCAAAGTACTCAAGTTTGCAAACGAAATTAGGTATCCGACTTTACGATCGTATTAAGCGTGTAAAAACCTTAAAAATGAGGTTTCACTTGTCAGACTTTCATTTTTTGAGTGACCCCCCCCTTCCCCCCAACACTGCAACCCCCCCCCCCCCAGATTTTGGACATTTCAACGCTGAACACGGTGGTGAAGTCAGAATTGCTCAATCGCATTCCATTAGAGCAGGCTAACCATGGAGAATATATCAAGGTTCAACCACGTTTCTTCATCTTCAAAGTACTAAAATGTGAGATCGAATTAAGATATCGCAATAATTGGAATTATTCCGACTTCACGATCGTATTCAGCCTGTAAAAAACTTTAAAATGAGGTGTCACTTGTCAGACTTTCATTTTTTGAGTGACCCCCCCCCCCCCCAATACACCACAAACCCCCCTCAGCTTTTCGATATTTCAACTCTAAACACGAGGGTGAAGTCAGAATTGCGATATCGCATTCCGTCATCAGATTAGAGCAGAATAACCATGAAGATCATTTCAAGTATCAACCACGTTTCTTCATCTTCAAAGTGCTCCAGTTTGAGAACGGGATGAGATATCGCAATTCTGATTTCACCATCGAGTTCAGCATAAATAAACCTTTAAAATGAGGTGTCGCTTGTCAAAATGTTGCATTTTGGGAATTTATGAGGAATTCCCCCCCCCCCACCCCCTTAGAGTGGTCCGATTCTGCCCATCTACGAACTTAGCCTGTCGATTGCCAAGACAGATTTTTTGTGCAAATTTGAACTTTTATCTCAATCCTATCGAGAGTTATCATCTGGAATGACACATACATAAATATATAGGTATATTTATGTATTACTACATATATGTAGTAATAATAATAAACTCTTTTATTGTCCAAATAGGAACAAAGTTCCCGCCGAGCCTGGACAATAGTATCAAACAACTAAACTAAACTATTTTTATAAGAACCCGATTGGGGGTTAGAAAAAAAAGAAATAACTAGAAAAAAACAAAAACAAAAAGAAAACTTGGATTGCAGATTATGAAAGAAGAAAGAGGAAGAGGGAGACTGAAAAGAAAATAATATAAAGAAGAAGAGTAGAAAGAAAATGCAGTAGAAATGAAGGAGGAAAGAGGATTATTGAAACGTGATGAAGAGACTATTGGTGGGTAAAATGTTCTTGAAGTGATTTGGTAATTGCTCCGAGAGTGGGGAGAGACCTGACAGCGAGGGGCAGACGGTTCCAAGCTCTTGCTCCTGCCACACGTAAGGAGTTACTAAATGCTTTAGTTTTTGCAAATGTTTGCACTATAGTGAACAGTCGAGGGGACAAACTAACAGAAAGAATTCCATGAAGATAAGAAGGGACATTGTTCGTTTTATGGGCGACTTGAAAGATGAATCTGAAGAAACGGATGGACAAGACTTGTAATTACTGTAATTACTTAGTAATCAAAAAGGCCATAGCCTAATACAGAATTAATGTGGGAGGAGACATGCCCCCGTGGTTTAAGCTTGTAGACATATCTGATGCATCCATTGAATGCAACCTCAAGTTTTCTCCTCGATTCAGCATCACAAGAATTAACATAAAGGAGATCACCATAGGTAAACAAGGGAATTATGAGAGTCTTCACCAGCAGCAAACGGAGATCCTAAGGGGTGCTATATGCAAGTCTTTTCAGAGCATAAAGCGATCCATAGACTTTTTGGCAAATGGCGGAAGTTTGGGCTGACCAAGTGTGATAAACTCACAAACATTATTTGTGCTTCCTCTCGAGTTGCTATGGACCACACAACAATTACGCGATTCAAATTATTCATTTCATTCTATGCCTGAATTTTGTTCAATAAAGCCTTAACTATCGAGGTCAGCTTTATTACACCAAGATAAATCTGGACTTAAAATAATGCCGAGGTTTTTTACGGATTCGGAAAATGCGATGGGAACTGAATAAATTTCGACTGCTGGAAGAGAGGACGTAATAACAGGTTTTGTGGTGCACAGCATTACTTGAGTTTTTGCAGGGTTCAGGGTTAGCGCATGTTGGCGAGCCCAGCTCTCAATGCTAGTAGAAGACATGATAGATAACACTGCAATACTCTAACACAGTTCCTTTATTCGGGAGGCACTTGAGACACAGATGGACACGTGAGCACACTTCTCCTGGGCGTTACTACTCCCATAATGGCGTATCACCACGACGCTTCCTTTCAGTTGACAACCGCATCCGCCTTGAGCGCTGCATGCCATCGTGGTGCATCATGGGAAATAGCCTGTCCAATCCGAGCGGCTCGATTCAGCCATGGGCGCCTTTTTGATTATTTGAAACAGGTAGGTAGTAATATTCAGGCAACGAAACGGCCTTCCTGATGAAAAGAGCGCCTCGACCTTCACCTACGGCAAGAAAAAAAAAACACGGGTCTGCGAGTAGTATCTGAAAACAACCACTCGTCCAATCCTGACAAAAATAGAGGTTCGACAAGGTTACCATAAACCAGTAACATGAAACGAAAATTGCACATACCTAATATGGGAAGCAATGGCACAGAGCAAAATACGAGTAACCAAATGGTAATTAATCCCAAGTTCAGGACTAGGTATTAAATCGTTTGTATAACAAAAAGGTATACAACAGGTTACACAATGTCATGCTGTGAGTACAGAACACAATGTACAAAGAAGGAATCATCTGATCTACTGTTAGCTTGTGGAACCATAGACTGATAGCCTGTGGAGTCATAGACTGATACCCCAATTGAGTGACGCACCATGTTGTAACATGTACCATAGCGCCATGAATGTTACCTTCATTGCCAACCCGGCTCTGGCAAACAAGCTGGCACCGGAGGTGCAGAACAAATGATGCCATCACACTATCATTACCCTAGTGGACGCATCCAACTGGGCTCAAGCTGATGATCATTACCCTAGTGGACGCATCCAACTGGGTTCAAGCTGATGATCATTACCCTAGTGGACGCATCCAACTGGGTTCAAGCTGATGATCATTACCCTAGTGGACGCATCCAACTGGGTTCAAGCTGATGATCATCTTGAATTTGTGGAACCCGCAGGTTTATTAAAACTCCTCAACGGGACTTGTTTTCCTATCATTACTGGCAAGTGACGCATCCTTCCAGTTCAAGTCAACAACCCATTAAGAACCGACTACTCTCTGAATCAAGCACATCCTGCAATGTGACACACCTGAGCAGTAAAAATAGAAGCATCAGAATCCAGTATAGGCGTCCCCATACTCATTCTTCGCCGTACTTCCGCTGGAGTGCAATGGCCAGTGACACTACACGAACATGTGCCTCAAACGAGAGCTCGTCAAATAAATGCCATGGACTTTTCAATATTACCGGCCCTCAGGCCAACATAGCCAACATTTGGGCGATTTGAACCAAATATCATTATCAAGTTCAGCTGAGTAATACAGTTGACCAACAATAATTTGTCAGGTACGTATCCCAACAACATGAAAATACGATATTGATCTCAATTATGTGTCCCAATACTGTACCGTATTGACTATGATGAAAATCAACAAGTTGTTATTGGTGTAACCAAACATATCAGCGATTTCGTCCTGCGATGGACAGTAGGATTGGTAACAACGAGACAGAAAGAAAACTTACTCATACAAACCCAAGTAGTTCAGCATGCCCAGTATCAAAGTTTGACCATAGTTAATCATAAATTTATGATTTACTTATATGGTATTTATATGATTTATATAATATATTATGATAATAATAATAATGATAATATAATATATAAATCATATTATGATGCACGAATGAATTTAACTATAAATACATCGTTCGACAAGTTAAATCCATTCGTGCATCAATTATTCATTGCCATACAAATCAGCTACAAGAGCAAATTTACGAAGAAATAACTGGTTTATGGAAAATTTGATGTTTGGAACATCTCATTGAACCTTTTGGTTTATTATCTTCGATAATGAACCATTGGAATCGCCCAAAGAAAAAATTTTTTTAACCCCCCCTCAAAATTTGTTGGTTTACGTTTCAAGATACGTAGATTCAGAAAATCGAATAAAAAAAAATCCGTCCGTCCGCCGTACGCCGTCCGCCGTACGCCGTCCGCGCCACTTTGCCCAGTTAGCGTTGAGTTAAAATTACGAAATTTTTTTTATGGGTTTCGACCAACCCCACAATGGTCCTCGAAACTTTTCATAACCCTAGGTCAAGGGGAAGGGGTTCAAAACGAATTTTGAAAATTTGAAAATCTCATATCTCGAAAAATTCATATAGAACGGTATGTTTTTTATTTCATATTTAGATAGAGTTTGTTCCGTAGAATTTTTTAAGACCATCCGCAGCTTTGTACGACCAGCCGTTCGTTCACAATGACGGCTCAAAGATTGTGCCTCACAACACGATCGTGACTCAAACTGTTGAAATACAGGTCCATTTTCATACTAACAAGCTCTTTGGAACATCATATGGCTTAAGTGATGTCGAGTTTGTTGTTCTGAGGTGCGTTTCGTGCTACAGAAATGAAGGTAATTTCGAATGTTTGTTGGTAGGTAGGTACTTCTTTTATAGAAAAATTATTACCGACGTAGTATTAAAAACCCCAGAATTATATCGTATTAATTAATCATAATTAATAATAATTGTTATTAATAATAAATACGAATTATTAATACCTAACAATAAATTATAATAATTTTCACTAGGTACTTGATAAAATTGTTAATAATTAGTGATAATTGATAACAATAATTAATCTAACATTTAGGATCTAGACATTTAGACCTAGTGATCTAGACAGAAGGGTGATCTGTACAAAGAAGATAATGAACCGTTGTGTCAAGAATTTGCAGAGTTTTCTGATTAAACACCTCAGTTCATAGATTGTTCAACGCTTAACACGATGGTTAAGTCAAAATTGCGATATCTCATTCCGCTATCAGATTAGAGCAGATGAATCGTGAAGAACATCTCAAGTAACAATCACCTTTCTTCATCTTCAAAGTGCTCCAGTTTGGGAATATCGCAATTCTGGTTTCACCATCGTGTTCAGCGTGAACAAAACCTTTAAAATGAGGTGTCACTTGTCAGACTGTTCCATTTTAGGAATTTAGGGGTAATCCCCCTCACCACCCAAAACCCTTTTGGAGTGGCCACATTCTGCCCAAGACAGATTTTTTAATTCTTCGAAAATTCGAGTTTTAAACATTTTGGACGGATAGGCCTTTTCTTCGACAATTCGCAATCGAGTCAGAAGTTTACAAGTACCTACAAGAAGTTGTTGTGAATGGGGCAAAGTTCAAGTCTTTTTTTTTTAGTAGGAAAAGAACAAGTGTAGGGAGTTCAAATTGTCCAGTGAAAGTGTAGCGGCCTGTAGGCCATGTAGACCTTATTATTGCTACGTTTGGCATTCTTGCTGCTTGACATCAGGTTCTCGTCGAACATCGAGCTATTAAATTCCTTCGTTTCTCGCAAAATGAGAGCTTTTACTTCAAGAAATTATAACAAACATCTGAACTAAATCCAAAACTAAAAATTGCATTGTAAGAAATTGTTTCATGTTATAGTTTGATTTTTGCACCTACAGGCCTTTACTACAAAATAAGAGGAAAACTGAACACGATTTTAATTGTCATGGATGTAATTAAGTCATAAAGTAAAATACACCTATTACAAACAAAGGAACAAGTATGAATAAAACAAACAAACGAAGGAAGTATAAACATTAATAAATATTAATAATAAACAGTATTCTAATCTTCGGACATTTGAGGGTGTAAAAGCTGAGTAGGTACCTTCATAACATTACAAAAGTAAATTTAATAAAACTCCCCCCCCCCTCATCGAACTTAAGAAACTCTTTCATGCTATGGTTGATCAATAAGTGGGGACTTGGGTTTGGAAATGTCTCCGTGCCTAATAATGTGAAACTTATTTTTCAGGCTTCCGAGGGCTGAGACCGAGAATTCAGCTCTTTTGTACACACCTCACTGGGCCAACACGTGGCGCTCAACCCATTCGAAAGACTACTACAATAGAAAATACGAAGCCATCCTCTTCTAATTTTGGTAAGAATCACAGTAGCTCTTATTGAATTGGAGAGGTTTAACGACATCCACCGTTAGACATACTCGTATACATACTGACACGGATCCAAATTCATCCACACAACACGAAATGGGATTTGTCGTTTTAGTTTCTTGGCAAACCGATATTTGAAGTCTCCCCTGACACACTGAAATGTGTAGTTGACCAGCTGGGTAGTTGTAGTTGATCCAGAGGACTTTTGATTAGCCTGCAGGGAGTAAGTACTCGGACTCCAAGAAAATTACCAAAGGCAAAACACAGAGCAAATAATGATAGGGTGCTTGTGTATGCACTACTGTGAATATTATAAAGTCGTCTCTTACCCCTCAAAGTCATCTCTTACAACGTTCACTTTAAGACGAGGGTCAGTTTCTAACATCCGTCTAGCAGGCGACGTTATCCCCCATAAGTCTGAGGTGCGCTACTTGGGTTTGATCCTGGATAGGAGACTCACATGGAGACCCCATATCCGTCGCACTGTGAATGAGATGAAGCGACGCGTCTACCAGCTATGGCCAATGATCAACCCCAAAGCAAAGTTGGATCTAAGCAACAAGAGGCTCCTGTACGCTCTCATGATTAAGCCCGTGTGGACATATGGATGTGAAGTGTGGGGTTCTGCATGCGTGAGCTCTATCCAAAAGATTCAGACTATGCAAAACAAAATCTTGCGCCAGATCTGCGGTGCACCTTGGTTTGTCTGTAATGAGACGTTGCACCGCGATCTTAAATTAGAATCGGTACAAGACCGTATTTTTGCAGCGTACAGCGCCTTGCGGACAAGAGCATCAGGACACGGCAACCCGGAAGTGGAGGCGATCGCGGGACCAGCGCCATATGAAAGAAAACGCCTCAAGAGAAGAGCGCTGCGGAACAACGTCCAAGAAGATTCAGAAGTGGACGCCACTTGACCAGCTCCTCTCCTACACCTTCACGCACACACACACCCAACTAAAACACCTTACACGCTTGCACCATAGTCGCCTAATGGGCAATATTATGAAAATAAAAACATTGATTGATTTCAAAAATATGAGATAATTAAACCTAGGTTTCTTCGAGATGAACTTGCAGTTTACAAGTCAATTATATTCTGGCTAAATATCAAGCCATAGTGTGATTTCTAATGCTCTATGGTTTTCACTGTTGCAGATGTCTAAAACCATAGGATTAATAAATTCCAAAATATCGCAAGAGGGTGTTCTCGAAAATCCATCGAGATTCAAGCCTCGTGTTGCGCCCGACACCAGTTCCACCTCAACTGTAACAGTTCGTAATGAAATATTCAAAATCGAAATGTTCAATAGTGTGTCATCTTTTTACAAAAATTATATAATTAAATAAATGTGAGGTTGTTCTTCATTATGATCCCTATTTCTTAGCATACATACAGGGCGGACATCCTGTCCGGGGTGAATTCTACAACTAATTTGTGACTAAAAATTCCCTATAACTCATAGTTTTTACTCCGCTTAAAACCCGAGTTATTTCACATTTGAATTTTTTTTTCGTGTTTACGACCTTACGTCATTAAAACGGACATAACCCCCTGATTTTTCAAAGTAATCTCAAATCTGAGGATACCGTTAGAGAGAGCATTAAATTTCCTAGTGCCAAACCAAAATCAGTTGCTCAGGTTTATTGGGTGAAAATTCAGCCTAAAAAGAAAAACTCGTCAAAACCCGGACATTTCCAGTTTTTCGAACGCCTGTAGAACCTACTAATCCTACTTGAAAGGGTCGTATGTAACTGCAAAAGTTGGCCGAAACGCTCAGCTTTCCAACGGTATACTCAAATTTGAATTTACATAGAGAAATAAGGGAGAAAAGCAGTATAAATGTATAGGTCTAAATATATTCATTGTTCTATTCTCATGTCACTGTTTTCTCGTTACGATAAAATCATGAAAACTGAATGATAAATAACTTTGCTCCCTCATGCTATACGGCAATGGACCAATGGTCCTTCTGTCGGAGAGTGTCCGAGACAAGGCTATCAATTTTATAAAACGAAACATTCGCATTAGCAATTTTCACTTTAAGTGGAATCACCAGTTGAATCTGCAAGATTTTATCTCATTTATCTCGATTTTATATCTATATCTAGATTTTCCATTATATCTAGATTTTCGATCCACAGTAGGTATACCTACCTAGCAAGATCCCCCATTCATATCACCCAACATAATATAATCACAATCTTCATCATAATGCTCCCTGAAAACAATTATACAGAATTTCATAATCCTCCTCCCACTTAGGTATTGCAATTTAAATAACATGGTACAAAAATTATATTCTTACCAGCTACATTATATCCCAATATATTAACAAATGCATGTTCAACAAAACGAAAACTATTAATATGTGTCCGCCCACTCCTCACTCCCCAGAGCAGGCCCCCTGATGCCATACCCTAGCCTGAGCTCCTTATGGCACCTATCCATTTCAACTCATACCCAGAAAAATATTTCGTATACTTATTAGATAAACCATTCACATTGTATTGTAATAATAGAGACACAAACATCACTCTCGGAGGTCGCAGAAACATCAGGTAGTCAAGAAGTGGACATAGCACCCGCAGCATCAGTGGGCAAGGTGCCAGCTCCGCCCCTCCAAAAATCCATCCACCACAGAACCCAGGTGTCACAATATTAAGTATATAAGTATATAAGTAAGTATATAGCATATAGCATTGAAAACATTGAAAAAGAACAAATCATTTTTTGTCACATGTTAATTGTGTCACATGTTATGGTGTTCATTGGTTGACTCATTAGTGAGGCTGATGGTAAGTAGGTAATGTGTCACCAGGTCTCGTCCAGCAATCGTGTTCAACTTTTGCAATCCTCAGATCTAGGAACGCGGCAGCGTTCCTCCCCGCCAAGCAAAGAAGTTGTGAAAACGAACGGTACCGAGTGTATGTTTACCGGCCGTCACGAAACGCGTTTTCGAGGTATCCATATCTCGGCTCCTATTTGACCGATCAACTTGAAAATTAGTATGGGTCTTCTTCGAATGGATATTAGAAAGCCCTGAAAGTTTCAAGTCGCTAGGTCTAAAGGGAGCCGAGTTACATAACTTCAAAAACCCGGTTTTTCGGCCTTAGCTTGTTCTTCTTTTTCTCCTTGTTCAGACAGGCAGGCAAGGTGAAGGTCGTTTCTGGTGAGAACTAATACGGAAAGCTACAACGATAGGTATCTCGGATATCACACAGGCAAGGCTGGAGCCTCTCCACGTTCACCGATTGACTTGAAATTTTGCACAGAGCTTCATTCATCCTTGAGACAGAGCCTTATAAAAGATTTAACCCATTATCTCAATCCGAAAAAGTTTTAGAAACAAAAAAACAGAAACTTTAGGCAAATTCTGTCCACTTTGACGAGTCTACAGCCTGGGTAAAAGGGCCAATCGACATGAATTTTTTTACATATCTTCTTTATAGCATGGCTCAGTGCCATTTGATCGAAATAACCCATTATCTCAACCCAAAAAAAATTAGGGACAAAAAACTGAAATTTAGGGTAATTAAGGCTAATTATGGCCATATCTCGGCTCCTAGTTGACCGATCAACTTGAAATTTGGTATGGATCTTTTTGGTGTGGATAATAGAAAGCCCTGAAAGTTTCAAGTCGCTAGGTCTAAAGGGAACCGAGTTATATAATTCAATAACCAAAAACCATCAGTGGGCAAAGAACTAAATTCAAAATTTACGAATTATAACCCTTATGGACTTTACGAATTATAACCCTTAAGGACTTACCCGGTGCCGTTAAGACAAAAATGAGCCTTCGCGCAACTACGAAGAAGATGTATATAAAGCAATTTTATCAATTAAGGGTGGAACAGGACCGGGTTGGGATGGAATATCCTCAGATTTAATCAAACACATATCACTTTTCTTGACTTCACCACTCACTCACCTAGTTAATCTTAGTATTCTACACGGAAAGTTCCCAGATGCCCTCAAAATTGCGGTAGTGCGGCCACTGTATAAATGGGAGCAAGAACGTCTGCTGATAACTACCGGCCAATCTCACTACTATCAAACTTTGCAAAAATTCTGGAAAAAATAGTTAAATCACAATTACTAGACTACCTGGAAACAAATAATCTTCTGTCATCCTCGCAATATGGATTCAGACAAAACATGAGCACCCAAGACGCCCTAGCGGATGTAGGGACAGAAATATCAAACGGTTTACATAACAACAACAAGATTATAGGATTATTTATTGATTTAACAATGGCGTTTGATTCGATTGAAACCTGCAGGTTAATTCTCAAACTCAGGCAGATGGGACTCGATGAGGTGGCCATTAGATGGTTCACTACATATCTATCAGATAGGCGACAATTTGTCAGATTTCAGGATGTAGAAAGTACCATGGAACCAATAAATTATGGAGTCCCTCAAGGGTCAGTTCTTGGCCCAATCTTATTCCTCATACACATAAAAGACCTATTTTCAATAAACACTGGAGGTAGATTTGTTGCATTCGCTGATGACGTGGCCATAATAGTGAAAGAGAAGACGTGGCAGCAAGCTCATTCAAGTGCTGAATTAATTATGGACAAAGTAACAAAATGGTTTGCCATGAACAGTTTAACAGTTAACATCTCCAAAACCAAATATATATCATTTTCGATCAATTTAGTTGGACAACCAGTAGAGTAGGAGGTTCCGGGGGCTTCTTGAACAATAGGTAATAAATTATCTGGAAGTGACAGCGAGGGGTGATGATTGTGCCTACCTATGTTATTATTAGCTGGTTGAGCTCGTGTAAGAAATAATTGGATATTCGATTATAAAATGGAAATGCGGTGCTAACCGACGATGTGAGGTTGTAAAAAACAATTGCGAAGCCCCTGCATTGACTAATGGGTTGGACTTCACTTATTCCACTTACCTAACGCGGGTGTGGCGATATTTACCTGTCAGATCTTTGAGACGGTGTACTGCATCCAATTGCATTCAAAAATAATCTTCTTCGTCGAACATGCACCTCTCTTGGAAATAAATTATTATTGTCTCATATGCAATTAGTTGTTTTACCTTCATTTCAGTCCTGGCGCTGCTAATGCGTGGGAATCATCATGCCTACCTCCCCCCTCATCGCATAGGATCACATCTTCGAGACGATGTAATGGATGCAATTTATTTTAAAACGTACAACTACGGACGTCAAACGTGCATAATATCTCTTATATTGGTGATGTAAATTGTGATTTTCTCGTATGCAATTACGGGCGGGGACGTGGACATATATTATCGTACCCAGTTCACTTATTCTGCAGTCACTAACCTCAGTCAATAATGAATCAACTCCCTCCCGATGCAAGCAGTTTCTCCCCAACCTTCTCGAGCAATGTGGAGGGGAATGTTGCAGTATAAAAACGATGTGTAAATTGACTCAGCAAGTTCTTCTCTTGCAGCAAGCTTTCGAGGTGAGTACCACGATTTTTAATTAAACAAAAGAAATGGAAAATTCATGCCCAAAGACTCTGCTCCAATCAGCTCTCAAAATATGTGCGCAAAATTCCTTAAAGATGCGGTTTATTTCATTCGAGTCATACATAACAAACGATAAAGTGAAAAATAAAGCCTTGATGGGATATGTACGCAATTTAGATGGGATTGTTAACGTACTAGATGATTGTTTACACGATGATAATTCTAGAGAAATACTTTCAGAGGAGAATGCAATTATATGTCGAAACTTAATTGTCAACATTTTGAAGAGAGTCGATCTCTCACCACCTCCACCACCATACCCCCCAATAAAAAGATTTAAAAAACAGAAGGTCTGCGGGATGAATTGGTTTCCATGAGTAGTTGACTATTAGACTTAATGAACCATCCACCATCTTCATATTTGGATCCATTATCATCCCGTAACCAATTCACTTTATTTAGAATAATAATTATTGACATTTACATGGTTTGAAAAATTTTTTGAAAATGTACAACATCTCATTTGGTTCTTATATCAACAACTCATGATGACAGGGGCAAATTCACTTTTTAAATATGAACAATTACTTTTTGGGTAGTGATTTCATCCACCTCTGAAAGTATGTCGCTATAATGATTGTTAGAATAACGTTTATTACCTCAACAATCTAGCAAGTCAACAATTGCACCATCATAATTACATACATATCCATTCAACTATTTATTATTATTATTTTATTTATTCATTTTCCATGATTAGTTTGTATAACAATTTGGTAGGTACTATCTACGTATTGACACCCCTCACCATTCCCTAACCAGTTCACTTGTAAAGTGTTTATTTAGAATAATTGTAATTGAAATTGTCATTTACATGGTTTGAAAAATTCGTTGAAAATGTACAACATCTCATTAAATCTGGTTTAACATCTCAAATTTTGGTTCTCATATTAACTCATAAATTCACTTTTTAAATGTCAACAATTCCTTTTTTGGTTGTGATTCCATTCTCCTCTAAAAGTATATCGCAATAATGATTGTTAGAATAACGTTCATTACCTCAACAATCTAGTAAGTCAACAATTGCACCATCGTAATAACATACACACCCCTTCAAAAATGTATTTTTTCCCATGATTAGTTTGTTTAATAATTTGCTGGGTACTATCCACGTATTGAGACCCTTTTATCGTTTCTACACCAAAATTCAGATGTTGAATGCTTATAACAAATGATTGCAGTTTATCATGTTCAAAATGTAGAATTTACCAATAATTTAGATTAGGAAAGTAACCGAAGTAGTCAGATCACACGTTGAACACATGGAACGATGGTAGTAATCCATTTTTATTTTGCTTTAGGAAACATCATGAACCAACTGAGCGCGCGTTTGAACGCTGTTGGGACATCCCAACACCCCAACAAAACGGTGTCAGTGGGCACCCTCCCCCTAGCGGAAGAGTTCAGCATCCGTTCTTTTAAAACGGTCAAGACGCGTTTCGGAGACGCTACAGTTGCATGGATAAAGTCGATTGCGACTTCCAAAGAGTACGACGTGTGGATACCGAAAAGGTATTCCGCCGTACTGCACGATGTTGTGGAGAAATATAAAGGTTGGTTTCATACATTGACAATTTTGTGTTTGTTGAACACGACGTCGTCAATTGACCATTAAGCAAATATTCGGTCTAAAATAGCTTATTGATGGATGAATTTTTTTTTTGTTTTGCTATTACAGATGGCTCCCTAGTTATGAAGTATTTAGGGAGGGGTGTGGAAGGGACATTCAACCTCGAATTCCGCGAGGGCACTGACGAGGACGGTGATGATGTAGACGATAGTGATGATGGGACCACACAACTCTTCACTGCGAAACGCAGAACTGTTGAGGACAATGGAACTCAAGCAAAACGGATCAAGCATGGTAATTCAAAAAACTGATAGTTTGTAAAATTTGTACTAATTTATTTAAATGTAGATTTTCATATTTAAGGCATAGTTGTCTAAGTTCTGTATTCACTCCAATGCCATCAACAAGCCAGAGCACTTCTAGTTCATTGACGATGCTTAACGAAAACAGTCGTAAACGTGCATCTTCAGAATGGGGTAGTGAAAAATCAAAACGATTATATGCGGTACCATTACAAGAGGGGAAAATTATAGTTAAAGTGGGTAACACAGCAGTAGATATATATTTCCAGAATGTGAACAGGTTCGTTCTACCCGAAAGTTTTTTAATTCATTCAGAAGATAAATTATCTAGAGTTTTAAATGAGTACTTACCCGAATGGAAAAATATCAAAGTAAATTTACTCTTGGAATGTACATTTTCAAAAATTAAGCTTAATGGGGAAGTTAGTGGTGTTGCGAAGGTTGATGAAGATGTATTAGATGCAAACTTTAAAACTAGAAATGAGGAATTATCACAAACATCTGACTTAAAACAATACTTAATGCGTTGTTTTGAACATATTATCTCAGAAATAGACAATTTTGAACAGAAAGGTTCAGGTTGGGCATTGAAAAGCGTCGATGGAATTTTAATTCGAATAACCAAGTATGTACCGCTAACAGCAAATTCATTCTTTCCCCTCCCAGAACAATTACAAAAATATCGTGCAATTATCAATGTTCAAAATGATGACGAATTTTGTTTTAAATATGCTATTTTGAGTTGGTACTTGAAAACTACTAGTAACACACCTAATTTACACCGCATTAATAATTATGTCGGACTGCATCACCCTTTCAATTTTGATAAGGTGAAATTCCCAGCTACTTTTAAAGATGTTGCATACTTTGAGAAACATAATAATGTCTCCATAAACCTTTATGCTGTGAATGAAAATTTTGAAATTTACCCCATTGCTGTTTCTGTCAAAGTAAATCTAGGATTTCCAACTATTGATTTACTCTATCTTGATAATGGTACACGCTCACATTATTGCTACATAACAAACCTACCTGCCCTTGTTAACAGACAATTATCTAGAGGGAATAAGAGACCTAAAAATGGCATTATCATGTGTCGAAGTTGTTTTAAAACATATCGCTCGTCACGTCATACAGTAACTGGTAAAACCGCTAAAGAGCGGCTCGATGAACATGAAATATTCTGCAATAAATTCAAACCATGCAGGTATGAATTTCCTGAGAAGGCATATGTTGAATTTGACGATTATCAATTTATGACTAAGGTAGGATTTGTAATGTATGCAGATCTAGAGTGTATTTTGGGTCCTTTAAGCACACCTGAGGTGGGTAGTTCGGTGGAGTCGGGGAATGATGTTAGTGTGGGTCCTAAAACTGTACGTGAAGAGCGTCATGAACCGATGTGTATAGGAATGCATTTAAAGTCATACTATCCCAGCTTGATGGAGGATGAAACATTTATTTTCTCTAATGAAAACTGCATTCAGAGTTTCTTAGACAAGCTTAAAACGTTAATTATAGAAATTGAGAAGCATTATGAAGCTAATATTAAATGTTCAATGACAAATGAGCAAAAACTAAAGCATGAGAAAGCAACACATTGTGAGTTGTGCGGCAAGAAATTTGATGTGGAAAATGTGAAATGTATTGATCATGATCATGGCTCAGGTCTATTTAGATTTACATGCTGCAGTTACTGCAATTTAAACAAACTAAGGAAACCGAATTTTGTACCAATCTTTTTCCACAATTTGAGTGGGTATGATGCTCACTTCATAATAAAGAAATTAGGACTATTTGATTTGGAAATTAGTGTCATTCCCCAGACAGAGGAAAAATACATTAGTTTCTCAATCAGGTTCCGGGGGTGTAAATTATGGTACAGATTCCTCGATTCCTACAGATTTCTACCATACTCACTTGAAAAATTGGTTAAAATTTCCAAGCATTTCCCTGAAATGGAAAAGACTTTTCCAGATTCAAAATTACGAACTTTGTTGTTGCGAAAAGGAGTATACTGCTACCAGTATATCACAAGTTTTTCAGTTTTGAAAGAAACAAATTTACCATCTAGAGATAAGTTTTATAACAAATTGACCAATAAACCAATCGAGGAATCTGACTATGAGCATGCTCTGAAGGTATGGAAGGCCTTCAACATTAAAAATATCGAGGAATATACTCATCTATATTTAAAGAGTGATATAATATTACTTTGTGAAGTTTTTGAACAATTCCGGAAACATTGCTATGACCGGTTTCAATTGGATAGTGCATGGTTTTTTACGCTACCAGGCCTCAGTTTCAAAGCAGCACTGAAAGTATCTAAAATTCGTCTACAAATTTTGACTGATGTAGATATGTTACAGTTTGTTGAATCTGGGATTCGTGGAGGTATCACTCAATGCGTCAAACGCCATGCACTCGCCAATAATGTCCACATACCTCATTCATATGACCCCCATAAAGAGAGTTCTTATATATTTTATGGGGATGTTAACAACCTTTATGGGTGGGCAATGAGTCAACCCCTACCATATGGTGAGTTTACATGGATGGATAATGTTGGGAATTTCAATGTAATGGAGATTGAAACTAGTGGTGAGTATGGATATATTTTAGATGTTGATGTACACTATCCTACATGTTTGCATGATGCACATTCAGATTTCCCCTACCTTCCAGAGCGAAAAAAACCCCCCGGTTCGAAAATTGAGAAACTTATGTTGGATTTAGAAGATAAGAAAAACTATGTAGTTCATATAGTAGTGTTGAAGCAGGCGATTGAAGCAGGGTTAATATTGACTAAAATCAATAGAATTTTACAATTCAAGCAGAGTAAATGGTTGTCCTCGTATATTAACATGAATACAGAGTTGAGAAAACATGCAACAAGTGAGCTGGAAAAAGATTTGTACAAATTTCTGAACAATGCAGTTTTTGGTAAGACGATGGAATGTGTTCGGAACCGTATCAATTTAAAATTAGTAACAACCGAAGAAAAACTTATTGCATTAGCAAGAAAACCAAATTTTCAAGATAGAACTATTTACAACGAGAACCTTATAGCTGTACGATTGGGTCATGAGAAGGTTGTATTTAACAAGCCAATTTACGTTGGTTTTGCAATTCTTGAGTTGTCAAAAACCCTCATGTACGATTTGCATTACAATCACATGTTAAAAACATTTGGTGGAGGCGCTCTAAAAATATGTTATCAAGATACTGATTCGTTTGTGTGGGAAATCCGATCGGACAATCTGTATGTAGATTTAAAGCCTCTGTCATATCTTTTCGATTTTAGTGATTATCCCCAGCTACATTATCTTTACTCCACCGACAATAGGAAAGTTATAGGAAAACTGAAAGATGAGACTAGATCAATCCCAATACACGAATTCGTGGGGTTAAGGCCTAAATTATATGCCTTAAAGTTTGGCGAAGATGTGCGAAAAAAAGCCAAAGGAGTGGGCAAAACGGCTGTTGAGGCATTGGAGTTGAAAGATTACTTATATTGTCTTACAACAAGAAAGGATGTATATACAAATTTCAGAAAAATCGATTCTAAATTACACGATGTGTATACTACAAATAACTGTAAGAAGTCGTTGACTTTTATGGATGATAAGAGGGTAATTATGGAAAATGGCGTCGACACTAGACCTTATGGTTATGTTCACCTTTCTTCAATATAATTCCATTCTTACATTCACTTTTATAACTTGTTGTAATAAGTTATTTTCGATTCAATAATAAATTATCTAATAATAACTAAGGTTTTGGTGTTTACTCGTAAGCTTGCTGCAAGACAAAACTTCGAGTTGTATAATATATTATATAATTATCAATATTATTATTATTATTCAATATAATTATCATATAATTAGTTTATAGTTTTAGTATATGGTATGATTTAGGCCTCATCTGCTGTACACCACCCTCCTACATCCCCTCTGTAAACCGAAAACGCCGTCCCTGGAAAACGGAAACTTTCACATTATCTATGGAACCATCTTTCATCTGATATTCATTCATTCCTATTCAATTTACATGTTCAATTTAATGACCAATTTTATTTTATTATTTAAAATAATAAAGCTTGTGTTGTTTGCTCAAAAGCTTGCTGTATGGGAAGTTCCACAGCTTCTATAATTTATTGTATTTTACTTTTAATACTTTTTCGATGTAAAATAATAAATTGCTAAATCTAAATGAATTTGTTTTATTTCGTAAAACCCATTGTGATGTATATTATCCTCTACATCAATAAACATGCCTATGCTAGACATCGACACCGTTTATGGGAAAATAAAGAATGCCATATAAGAGTTAGCTTAAAGCCATTTATTCAATTCCAACGCATTCTTAATGAAATTAGAACCTTTAACATTGATCACATGAGAACAATCTGGATAGAATCTTGCATGTTCTTGCCAGGGATCGTCATTCAAATCCCATTCGGCAAGTTGACCGCCGCATTTGTAGCACTTTACTAGATCCCCAACTTGCTCGTTGTAGTGAAAACCTGCGCTACACAGTTCTTGAAGAAGGTGTTGTAAACATTTCGGCCATAGCTTAAACGTTTTCATTCTCCCATCAAATGTTTCGAGGTCTAGAGGTGTTGCAGCAGTACCAAAAGCTTCACGCGCTGATTGCTTTCCTTTATTCTCAGAAGAGGAATGTACTTTATTACCAGTTTGTGATTTGTAGCTTTTGAAACCACACTCATCAAAAGCTTCATTTGATGTTGCAGAAGAATAGAGCATATTGGTAGTTTGCGATGTAGAGTTATTAAAACCACATGCATCCATGCTGTAATGTGAGATGTTGACTGCTCAAGTGCCTTGGATGATGTGTATGCTCAACTTGCAAGCTCACCCCTTTATATTATGACTATAAACTAGAACGTTACGGGTGGGGGGAATCAACAAACAAAACAGAATACTCAATTAAATCAGTTTTTATTCAAACCTATAGAGTTCAATAAATGAATACATTGCTCAGTGGCATAATGAATACGTGCACACGCACATGTACCCACAACATCTATACCAGTTCCAATTAAATCGTTTTGTGCCCATGTACATGTGTTGAAGTGTAGACCATTCGCAGTATCTTTGTAGTAAGCCCCCAAATTATCAATTTCCAGCCGATAGATGCTGTCAATGAGTGTATCCACTCGAACCATGGCTTTATAAAATCCCATTGCACTAACATATCGCAGATACTCGCGATAAGCGGGTAGTGTAGCCAACTTTAAAAGTCCTGTGGTATTATACGTCGCAGGAGTATGACTTGAGGATGCAGTTTCCAGCCTCGTTACTTCTGTTTCTGTGAAAACCACAAAAACGTACGATGAGAATTACAGTTTGTATGCACTGCGTTAACAGCAGAAGTGAGAGAAATAAGATGAGCAGAAAACTGGATCCAGATGATTGGGGTGATATGAGAGTCGAATTAGTCGGTATACAACTGTTTAAATCTTCGAAGGTAGTGAAGTTTTTACCAGAGACGTTGACATGATGTAGGAGATCTGCTGGAACACCCGTTTTCAGATGGGTAAACCCCTCAATTAAATCTTCAATAGGATGAACGCTGTCCTCCATGCTTGAGCGTGTACTGATATATTTCATTCGTTGACTTGATCATAAAAAGATACATTAAAGGAGTGAAACTCATCTTGTGGAGGGGCACTCACAGGGTTGGCAACCAAACCGTCACCACCACTCACCGCTGTAAAATCCCTCATTTTATTCAAAACGGAGTTTATTTTTGGAACTAAATTCATCAAATTCGATGTAGCCTTTGCACTTAATGTAATAGTAGGAGCCTCACAATGTAGTAGACGATCTATCCAGCTTGGGTAATAACTCAAAATTAGATGTTGCTGCGGTGTTGTAGTCGCGCACATATAGGTTCCGTGAAAAAATGTAGCATCCATTTTTCGGTCTATCTGCTGTAGCTTGTCACTAAACAGTTCCCAATCGTCAACACAGATGTAGAATGGTGCCCCGCGAGGTTTTCTTATCACAATCACTGTAGTAGTAAGGTCAGAAAGCCCAACTACGAGCTGCAACTTTTTCACATTGTCAATCACAAACGAGCTGGTAAGCATTAACGATTCCATGGTGGTACACTGAAAGTTCCTTCTAGCTGCTTCGTCATATATAATAGTCAACAGTGTTCCCCCTCCCACATACTTAGGGCTTTGACGTCTTCTTCTTAGGTTCGAAGTGTTTAGTTGCATATGCCAACGTAATAAAATCTTGAGGGGAACTAGGCTCTCCCGTGCTGAGCAAACGATGCGATCCAAAATGGAGAGTCCAATATTTCTCATTTTTTGTATAGGGGAGTGATCCAACAGTTACAGCATCATTCGAATTAATCCCTGGTTTTAGATGTATCAGACGTTTGTCACCCATATCAACTACATTAGGTTTCGCCACAATGATACTCTTCTCACTTATTAGTTCCTCTAATGCAGACTGCAAATCCTGTTTAACTATGTCCTTTACTAAGTCGTGCAAGTTTTTTTCCAACTCACTCGATCGTGGAGAAGATACATGGGATTGAGATCCAAACCTGCTGATGGCTGACATGTTAATAATAACTACGCGATGATGTTCAACTCTTTTAATTCCTCAATTATGGAGAATATTTCGGGGTTATGGGATGTATTCCCCGCCTGTTTTGACGCAAACAACAGCCGTAGACGGTCGACTAATTCATTTGGATCATCAAAGTATACGTAACGAGGTCGTGCATTTACAGCTCGAATAAATCCCTTACCACCAACCTTTTTAGTAGTAAGTAAGTCCATCAGTAGGGACTTATACTTGTGACCACTTGTGTTGTACGGTCTTAATCTTGAATAACCCTGTCGAGCTACATCACTGTGTAAAATCAAATCTCTATAGTTTGCACGATCAACGGTGGTGTACGTGACAGGATCGGGTTCCTTTAGGAAAAGTAAATTGAGTAATCCTTCAGTTATTGGATGTTTCACTTTATCATCCAAGTAGATGTAGTTACGATCAAGATGCAGTTGTCGGCTCCCTAAACTAAGAGTACCGTTAGCATTAACTTTAGGTCCATAGACAGTATCCAAATTCAAGTCCTTCTTGTCACCAGTTATTAGAGCGAGTAAAAAAGGTCTAGCGAATGAGTGAACGTGACGAAAATACGTCTTAATTTCCTTTTCACCCTCTGGGGTTTTGCTAGCTTCCCTCAACATATTTTTAATAAGTGTATCCCTTCTCGGTGTACTTACGACTGGTGGCGTTGATGGTATGTTTTGTTGGATGGGAGGAGGATTAGAAAAGATAATTTGTGAACCATCCTCCTCCGTTTTAATATAATCACCCTCCGTTTGTGGTAAACTATCCTCGTCCATTTCCACTTTTGTTTCAACATCATCTATCGGTGGTTGGGGAGATATTTTCCGACGTTTAATGCGCTTACGCCTTATCAATAAGCGCGGGCGGGTAGTGGATGGTGCAGGTGGAAGGTTCGTGGGAGGAGGAGGAGCTGCCTGTTTAAACAAGTCTTTCAATGGGTTCATTGACATATCAGTTTCCAACTTCCCCTGCTTCAAGAGTTTATATTTTTTCCTTACCGCCTGTTGAGCTTTTACAAGGCGGCTTGTCACATGCTTCGCTTCTTGCAATTTCATTTCAACTATCAGTTCAATCCCTTTCCGGTAATATATATACATCGAATCCCATCCTGTAGCGACCATCATTTATTCCCTTATCCATATCTACTAATAAAAAGCTATTTTTTAACCAGCATTTTGAGCACATAGTTTTGAAAGTTTCAAAATCCATATCCCCCTGAATATGATCGTCGTATACATGACGCACATTTAATATATCCATTTTGAAAAGTACAATCATAGTGAGATTGATTCTAATCAAATTTTTAGGCACTAATACATAGCTATGTGTACAAAAAAATATGTCAAGTGCAAAATGTCGTGACATTGCAAAGTATTCCCTCAAAATTTTGTAATCACCCGTTATAATGTCATCAAATATTACGATAGAATGTGGTTTTATGGCGTCCGGCCTCAAAAGTTCCACTTCACCATCTACCATCGATGTACCATAAGCGTAAAAGCCGATTTCGGGTGATAAAGGTTCTAAAACTCTCCTCAAAAATTGATATTTTTCTTGATTCAACGTTCTTGAAAACAAATAAACGTTTTCGAATCTCAATCCGTTTGGATGCAACAACAAAGAAAGGATAGTGCATGACTTTCCTGAGCCTGACGGGCCACAAATAAGTGCTCTTATAGAATTTTTCCCAAACAATAATCCGTGAGGTGAGTATGACTGATCATCAATACCAGCATCATTTTTTTCTCTCTCAGCCTCATCACTAACCTCGAGCTTTACACCCTGTTTCAGAAAGCGCATTATGTCGACTAAATTTATTACCTTTCTACACCTGCTTAAAATAGGGATTGTGAAAGAAAAAAATTGTTTATTAATTTAGATATATTTGCGCTATTAGTTAGATTCCACGATGAACAATGCCTGAAAGTGGTGAGTATGTGACAACTGAGTCCTGTAACATCAAGCAGTATGCACTAGTGTTGGCTGGTATTTCTTCCTGAGTCTCAAAGTCGATGCGAATGTCCACTACATTGTTCCCAGTGCTTGACTCAATCTGATGGCTGCAATCAATCACAACAATTGGGGCGAGGTTTATGAATTCATCATACGTTAACATGGGTTCTGACCAATCCTTGGAGTAGTACGACCGTTGGAAATCTGCATACATTTGGTACAGTATGGGCACTCGTTTACTAGCGAAATCCAGATTCATTCTGCTGTAGGGGAATACCTGAGAGCCAATATGAAGTCTGAAGTTTGTCACTTTACAATGATTGAAAAGTGTTACATTTTTATCGAAATTCTTCTGTGTATCAGTTTTTAAACCAAAAATTACGTATCTAGGCTTCTCCATATCCGTACTCGTTTTCAAAGCCCACGAAAACTCCTTGTTCATAGGTAGGGTTGGATAGATGGCCAAGTTCCAACTTCGAAATCCTATAGTTATAGGTTCATCTTTTTCAAGTATTGAGAGTAACTGTAGTTTTTCACTATCTGAAGGTGTCACATACGGGATATACCATACCATTTTTTTAATGGAAATGTCGGGTGGACCGGTTGAGGCGGTACCAGCTGCCAGTGGCAAGCGTGGTATAATCATGTTGGCATCTGATGCTGATCTGTTGAGTACAAGTTCCATCCGAACATTCACCAAAACTTGACGATAATCTTCGGCAAAACCCATCAGGGTGTTTAACGGTACACATGCTGAAAACTTCCCGCTGCCCAAATGTACACATGGGTTTACTGCAGTAGTAGTGGATGGCATCATCCAACCCGCTTGATGAAGTCCACTGACCGTCGATTTGCTAAAACTTGCGTATGCCTTCATAGTAGACGTTATTCCCGGATAATTTGTCTTATCCATCAGTTCGCCATTTACAATTAGTTTGATTTCATCAAAAGCGTGAGCGATTGCATTTGGGGCGAGGGTGTACCGATCATCTTTTGAAAGTGTACCTTCTACATATAGGTAACTCTTAGATGGAAGTACATATTCACCAGGTTGAGAGAATGGAATTATGATTTCATCTGATGAGTTGTATCTAGCTGATGCAAATGGTTCATGAGGTCTGTACTCCAGCTTGGTCAATCTTTCATCAAATTCGAGTTTCCTGTCTACATCCAACATCGTGATGTTAGGAGTTATTGACGTTATATCCTAAACCTTTCAGAAAGTAATAGTTGATAGGTGTCAGTCGCTTTACACTTCGGTTGAGGGTATTGATAGGACTGATGCTACTACGAGTTGACAACCTCTTTATATTGTGGAGCTGTTGATGATGGTTGAAGATCAACATCTTCGAGAATAATAGTCCATAGTAAGCTCGTACATCTCTTTTTATAATGTACTTTTTCTAAAATGGAGTCGAATGGATATTACCTCATCACCGAAAGGTATCAGTTTTCCATCTTGATCAACAATTTTTACCGTAATTTCTTCAAGTTTATCAACAATAACTGTATGATAGGTTATTGATTGAGGATTTTCTATCATTCTATAACCGGGTGCTACGTTTGGGGTGAACTGATAGATGACATGTGTCGGTGTTCCATTACGGATGTCACCTTGACAACAGGAAACTGATAGACCGATATTTAGTACGTTGAACACATGTACAATACCCTCCGACCAATTCCATTTGTCGCTCGGCAGGTGGTCTTCCGACTTGAATCCCAATAGTTTTGAAAATGAATCTTTAAAATTGAAATCGATGCGTTTGCTGCATTTTATACCACAGCGCTGCGTGTTCAAGTTAACTACCATATCAAAATCTATATCCAGTTTTTTCAGTTCAGTCTTCAACAGATAATGTAGGTCCGCCAACTCATATGTACCAGTGGGAACTTTGAATATAACCCCGGAATATAGAGCGTGTTGCTTCCCAGATGGTAATTCCATTCCATCAACTTGCTTTTTCATGCTAGCGGACCATATGTTTTTCAATGGTATATCTGCTGTGTGAGATGTTGTGGGTGAAGCATGTAAAATTCTACCCTTTTTGAAGCCCAGGGGTATCAATACAGAGTCATCACTAGTGTTGAAGAGTGTTCGATGCGTTTTAATTATTGCATGATGATTCTTAACCGTAATTTGTATGTCTGGGTATGCTTTTTTAAATAGTGGGGGTATATCGAAATCATCGAAAAATTTTCCACTGTTGTCATGTATTGGTACACCTTTATCATCGATCAGATATAACGTAGAATTAACACCCTCAATCAGGTTTGGTATGGAGAAATAAGAGTCAAATGATAGCAAGCCAGCCTCCCATTCGGATGAATCGAGTTGAATGGGCGGGAAAAAATCCGCATGTAGTTCACTTTTTCCACGTTCAGTGAGTGTTATTGTAAAGGATGCCATTATTAAAGTGGTACTGATTTCACTCGCCCCATACCTTTTTATAATATTCGGATATTGTCCAAAGGTATAGGAAACATAAATGACCGCAAATGACACTTTCCTCCCCATCATCCAGCACCTGAAATCGATTAGTGTTGTACAAAACAGTTCTATGTGAACCAAAATAGACTTTCCACTCGATCGGTGGTTCTAAATTACCGTAGCTATCAAAATAGTGGACCTTATTTCCATCTAACCAATATGCTGTCCAATGAGTTCCATTCGAGCTGTCATTAGTCGAAGCCATATTTATTATAGAACACTCAACTTGCTTAGGCCTAGTCTGAGGAACTTCATTTCGCATACGTACTCCTATAAAACCCATAACGCTAGCTCTTTTGCACATGCGCTCCAAATCGATGTTAGTAAGGGGGCGATTTGGGAGCGCAACGCTTAGTTTTTTGATCCAATCTTCATCCGTAATCCCTTCCCCGTTTGTTTATAGGGCCTGATATACAACCCTCGACCTTTTCCAACGGCATAGTCTCTTCTATACGGTCTGATGTAAAGTCCCTGCCCCTTTTTTCTAGCTTCCTCTTCCATTTTCTTGTTATGTCTTCTTGTTTCATTTAAATCCTCTTGAGATCGCTTAGCATCAATCACAGTTTTGGCGACGGCTGCCCCTCCTCCAACAAGACTTCCCACTGCTGATAGAAATGGAAGAGCAGCCAATAATGCAGGTAGGAAGCCACCTTGCACGCGTGGTACACGTTTCGATCTTGTTTTTCCACTATTTACATTCTTCTTCTTCTTTCTGTTACGATGGAATTTGAGGGCTGATCCCTTAGATGGTTTCCTGAGAGTTTTCAATTTCATCGCATTCATTACCAACCAAGAAGCGGTACGTTCAGAAAGAGGTAGTTGCTTATTTCTAGCCAAATCCCAAGCTCCCCACTCAAGTTTCTTGTCAGCGTCGTATCTTTGTTTATCGTCTTTAGTATTGTGATATGTCTGATCGTGTAAATAGCAGAGTTTGTCTAAAAAATTAACTCCTCGTTGTCCAACACTCTGCCTCTTCTCAAACCGTGTGCCAGGTCCGCAAAATTGATATCCACCAGGAAGATGTAGTTCAATTGGAAGTGAATCTATTAAGCGATTTACTATACCACGTCCTCTCGGTTTCTCTTTCACCTTCATAGTGGTTATTAATATGGTTCTCAACTCTATTATATAGGTACCTATTGAAACCTTCACACTAGCTCACTTTTATCAATCCAGGAATTATGAGCACCATCGAATCCCAACCACTTTACGTATACTTTGTTCCCTTTAGTTCGAATTACTTTTTCAACTAGGTATACATCCCCCACTGCGGTTTTCCTAATTTCCTTGTCATAGAATTTCCCTTTCAACAATTTATTGCGATAATCTTTCAAAGTATAGGTTACTGGAAGAGTTGGCTCGACAGAGTGGACAGTAAAGATCTCATTGGTCCAATTAGGTAAATACCCTTTATCAAACACTTTCTTGTATTTACTTATTCTAACCTTATCCCCCTCTTTGAATCTACGCCTCGAGTCATTGACATTGTAGTGTTGACGATTTTTACGAATATTCCGCATCACCACCCGCTCATTAGTTGAATTTACCTCACTAGGCTTCATCCCGATAGTTCGATGCTTTCTGTTATTATACTCACGCAAAAGAGATGGCAATATCTGCATCCAGTTGTAATTTCCAATTTCGGTAAATTTTCGATACATTAACGATTTTAACGATCGATTGAAGCGTTCAATTATAGTGCCTTTTTTCTCACTGTAGGTTGAGTAATGTTTTATACCGTATCGTCGCATACACTCCTCAAATTCCCTGTTGTAAAACTCTTTCCCCAGATCCGTTTGTAAGTAATGCATAACATTTGTATTGAGAATTGGCTTGATCGCCTCAACAATAGTACCCGCTTGTTTGTTTTTCAACGGAATCGCATGGGCATACTTAGTGAAACAGTTGATTATCGTCAAAATATACCTGAATCCCTCGTTAGCTCTAGCATATGGAATCATTTCAACAAGATCTGCTTGATACAAGTCATGAATTCCTTTTACCTCAACATGTCTCGTGGGGAATTTTTTTCGTGCAGGTGCGTGCAGTTCTCGTGCAATGGTTTCTCTAATATTCATGACGTTGTGCTATATTATAATTTTGGTGGTTACACCTTCCATTTGCTTAGATGTTATGAAAAAATCGTTTACTCGCATGCATTCATATACCCACTACCGATCCGCGGGTAGGAAGACCGGTTCTCGCGCTCCAGTCTCCCAACCACCCGACTCATCATTCAGATTAAAAACAGGTATAAATACGAGTGGAGCCGATCCATTAGTCTTTGCGAGGCCTCGCAATTGTTTTTTACAACCTCACATCGTCGGTTAGCACCGCATTTCCATTTTATAATCGAATATCCAATTATTTCTTACACGAGCTCAACCAGCTAATAATAACATAGGTAGGCACAATCATCACCCCTCGCTGTCACTTCCAGATAATTTATTACCTATTGTTCAAGAAGCCCCCGGAACCTCCTACTCAGTAGTTTCAAAAATAGAAATACAACAGAGAAATTGCGGCTCTGAACATGCTACGCTTAAGTAGGTACCAGTTTCTTGTACCAACAAGATATTTAATTTTGTAATGAATTAAAATTTTAATAAGAAGATTGTCTTTATGAGTTTTGTATGTCAATTGAAGCTCAAATATTAATTTAAAAAAATGAGAGTTGTTGTGAATAAATATTATTTCAATTGTGTTATAATTAAATAATATTATGCAAGTGAATAATTATTTCATTTGTTAATAAGAAGCCAATGCCATTTCAATTAAAGTAATCATCAGCTGATCATTCTACGATGTGAGAGGCAGTGCATGTGACCTCTCCACTTGTCTCTATGAAAATGTTCAATAAAAAGTGTCAGTTTCTTTATCGTCCATCATCCGCATTTTTCATTTCTCTATACCTACTAAGTATCACTGTTTGTTTTTTCTCTAACCTCTAGGTTTTCGAGATTATCTCGCCAAAATCAACGGGGAGCCCATATTTTGAGTACAGATTCGGATTCACCTTCAAAAAATACATAAGAATAGGCAGGCGCGGATTGGGGGTGGGGGGGGGGGGCTCACTCCCCCCCCCCTCCCACGGGCCCGATGGGGGCAAAATTTCACGGTTAAATAGAAGAAAAGGGAGAGGAGAAGGAAAAGGGACGGAGGGTAAATAAAAATAAAACAGTAACAAGGGTAGAAGGAATATTAGGTACGAAAAATGGGAAGAAAAAGGTGGGATAGCAAAGATATCCTGGAAAAACTGGAGATTTCCTGCGAAATGATTGCACTAGTTTTAGTTGTTGGCCAAAAAAGTAGTTACGCAGCCTCTTGGCGAAAAAAGTCATTAGTTCCATTTTTCTAAGTATTGAAATTCCCTACAATCATTTTATTCACAATATTGCCTGATAGGCTAATGTGGGGAGGGAGTGGTGTTTGTGTCAGTTAAATTTCAGTGGTAGTAAAACTCCATATACCTGGTGAAACCCAAGATAGAGCTCTGCAAAACAGCCAATTTTTTCCCAAATGTGCAAATTTAATGTTACGGTCATTTTGGTTTATTATCTTCGATAATGAACCATTGGAATCGCCCAAAGAAAAAAATTTTTTAACCCCCCCTCAAAATTTGTTGGTTTACGTTTCAACATACGTAGATTCAGAAAATCGAATAAAAAAAACTCTGCAAATTCTTGACACAACGGTTCAATATCTTCTTTGTACAGATCACCCTTCTGTCTAGATCACTAGGTCTAAATGTCTAGATCCTAAATGTTAGATTAATTATTATTATCAATTTTATCAAGTACCTAGTGAAAATTATTATAATTTATTGTTAGGTATTAATAATTCGTATTTATTATTAATAATAATTAATATTAATTATGATTAATTAATACGATATAATTCTGGGATTTTTAATACTACGTCGGTAATAATAATTATTATTATTAATAATTAACGTCGGTAATAATAATTATTTTTCTATAAAAGAAGTACCTACCAACAAACATTCGAAATTACCTTCATTTCCGTAGCACGAAACGCACCCCAGAACAACAAAATCGACATCACTTAAGCCATATGATGTTCCAAAGAGCTTGTTAGTATGAAAATGGACCTGTATTTCAACAGTTTGAGTCACGATCGTGTTGTGAGGCACAATCTTTGAGCCGTCATTGTGAACGAACGGCTGGTCCTACAAAGCTGCGGATGGTCTTAAAAAATTCTACGGAACAAACTCTATCTAAATATGAAATAAAAAACATACCGTTCTATATGAATTTTTCGAGATATGAAATTTTCAAAATTTCAAAATTCGTTTTGAACCCCTTCCCCTTGACCTAGGGTTATGAAAAGATTCGAGGACCATTGTGGGGTTGGTCGAAACCCACAAAAAAATTTCGTAATTTTAACTCAACGCTAACTGGGCAAAGTGGCGCGGACGGCGGACTGCGTACGGTGGACGGACGGATTTTGGTTTATTATCTTCGATAATGAACCATTGGAATCGCCCAAAGAAAAAAAATTTTTAACCCCCCCTCAAAATTTGTTGGTTTACGTTTCAAGATACGTAGATTCAGAAAATCGAATAAAAAAAAATCCGTCCGTCCGCCGTACGCCGTACGCCGTACGCCGTACGCCGTACGCCGTCCGCCGTCCGCCGTCCGCCGTACGCCGTCCGCGCCACTTTGCCCAGTTAGCGTTGAGTTAAAATTACGAAATTTTTTTTATGGGTTTCGACCAACCCCACAATGGTCCTCGAAACTTTTCATAACCCTAGGTCAAGGGGAAGGGGTTCAAAACGAATTTTGAAAATTTGAAAATCTCATATCTCGAAAAATTCATATAGAACGGTATGTTTTTTATTTCATATTTAGATAGAGTTTGTTCCGTAGAATTTTTTAAGACCATCCGCAGCTTTGTACGACCAGCCGTTCGTTCACAATGACGGCTCAAAGATTGTGCCTCACAGCACGATCGTGTATCAAACTGTTGAAATACAGGTCCATTTTCATACTAACAAGCTCTTTGGAACATCATATGGCTTAAGTGATGTCGAGTTTGTTGTTCTGAGGTGCGTTTCGTGCTACAGAAATGAAGGTAATTTCGAATGTTTGTTGGTAGGTACTTCTTTTATAGAAAAATTATTACCGACGTAGTATTAAAAATCCCGGGAATTATATCGTATTAATTAATCATAATTAATAATAATTATTATTAATAATAAATACGAATGATTAATGCCTAACAATAAATTATAATAATTTTCACTAGGTACTTGATAAAATTATTAATAATTAGTGATAGTTGACAATAATAATTAATCTAACATTTAGGATCTAGACATTTGGACCTAGTGATCTAGACAGAAGGGTGATCTATACAAAGAAGATAATGAACCGTTGTGTCAAGAATTTGCAGAGTTTTTTTTATTCGATTTTCTGAATCTACGTATCTTGAAACGTAAACCAACAAATTTTGAGGGGGGGTTAAAAAAATTTTTTCTTTGGGCGATTCCAATGGTTCATTATCGAAGATAATAAACCAAAATCCGTCCGTACGCCGTCCGCGCCACTTTGCCCAGTTAACGTTGAGCTAAAATTACGAAATTTGGTTTCTGGGTTTGGACCAGCCCCACAATGATCCTCGAAACTTTTCATAACCCTAGGTCAAGGGGAAGGGGTTCAAAACGAATTTTGAAAATTTGAAAATCTCATATCTCGAAAAATTCATATAGAACGGTATGTTTTTCATTTCATATTTAGATAGTGTTTGTTCCGTAGAATGTTTTAAGACCATCCGCAGCTTTGTACGACCGGCCGTTCGTTCACAATGACGGCTCAAATATTGTGCCTCACCATCGATGTATACACACTAGGTATATACATCGATGTGCCTCACAACACGATCGTGAATCAAACTGTTGAAATACAGGTCCATTTTCATACTAACAAGCTCTTTGGAACATCATAATATTATGGCTTAAGTGATGTCGAGTTTGTTGTTCTGAGGTGCGTTTCGTGCTACGGAAATGAAGGTAATTTCGAATGTTTGTTGGTAGGTACTTCTTTTATAGAAAAATTATTACCGACGTAGTATTAAAAACCCCAGAATTATATCGTATTAATTAATCATAATTAATAATAATTATTATTAATAATAAATACGAATTATTAATACCTAACAATAAATTATAATAATTTTCACTAGGTACTTGATAAAATTGTTAATAAGTAGTGATAATTGATAATAATAAGTAATCTGACATTTAGGATCTAGACAGTAGGGTGATCTGTACAAAGAAGATAATGAACCGTTGTGTCAAGAATTTGCAGAGTTTTTTTTCTTTGGGCGATTCCAATGGTTCATTATCGAAGATAATAAACCAAAAACTCTGCAAATTCTTGACACAACGCTTCTTTGTACAGATCACCCTTCTGTCTAGATCACTAGGTCTAAATGTCTAGATCCTAAATGTTAGATTAATTATTATTATCAATTATCACTAATTATTAACAATTTTATCAAGTACCTAGTGAAAATTATTATAATTTATTGTTAGGTATTAATAATTCGTATTTACTAAAATAATAATTATTATTAATTATGATTAATTAATACGATATAATTCTGGGGTTTTTAATACTACGTCGGTAATAATTTTTCTATAAAAGAAGTACCTACCAACAAACATTCGAAATTACCTTCATTTCCGTAGCACGAAACGCACCTCAGAACAACAAACTCGACATCACTTAAGCCATAATATGGCTTAAGTGATGTCGAGTTTGTTGTTCTGAGGTGCGTTATGATGTTCCATATTATGATGTTCCAAAGAGCTTGTTAGTATGAAACAGTGTTGCCAGATGTAGGGATTTATCCCTACTGTAGGGATTTTCAAACCAAAATAGGGCGTAGGGGGGGGGGGGGATTTTTTTTTTTAAAGGCGTTTTGTTGGGATTTTTGAATTTTTTTTTTTTTTTTTTTTTAATAAGAAAATATTGGTCCTTTTTCCAAGTGTAAAAGGAACTGTAGGTCAAGACAATGAGTGAACAACAGTACCAACCTTAGATCTCAAATGAACAACAGCTACTCTCCTGGAGTGGAAAAGTGATACTACAACAAACACTAACCATCGCAAGGACTGAAAAATTGGGAATCCAAGATTAGGGATGTCAAACTTGTGATAAGGTGATCATAGTACCGGTAAAAATTGGGTCTGGCCGTTTGTTTTTGTTTACTGATGGCGAAGTGTTCAGTTCATGTGCAGTCTTCACCCGAAAATGAGTCATTCCGATTCGTCGACGTCGAATGCAGATCTACAGCAGAAGGTATACCGGAAACAAAAATTTAAGCGCGATTGGTTACACGAACCTCAATTCAGAGGAACGAACCTCTCCTACGAAATTGGGGAGGAACATTCATAAGTTCAGTGCTATACAAGTGAGACCCCCCTTCCCCAATTTAATTGTCTATTTGTTTTCCTAAATATTCTGAGATCCCTCCTTCAAATTTAATTTTCCATTTCTTTTCTTGAATACTCAGAGACCTCCCCCCACCATAATTATCCCTTTCTTTTCATAAACTACCTTGATATTTTTTGACATTTTATGTCTTTACTCTGGCACATAACTCGAAAAACGTTACACAAAAGCGTTACACGAAATCGTCACGAAAATGTCTGATGATTTTCGCTTACAACCGATTCGTTGCTACGGAACTTTATCTTCGCCAGTTATCATCGTACAAAAATCGTTCACCACTCGTTGGATAGCTCTCGATTTACCTAACCATATTACGTTAACCACTGCGGAGTGCGTGGCCGACAAGCTGCGGTATGAGCGTGATTGTTTAAATAATTGTTTACACACAGGTGATCATTCTCAATAGTTTATATTGTCTATACGAATGCAAGCTTCATAATTTATGATGAACCCTACAATACAAAATGTATTAAACAAAAAATGTTCAGAATGATTTGCTCCGTCAAAATTGTCAAAAAAAATCGGTTAAAACTGGATCAAAGTGCCTAGTTTTTTGCAACGACTTTCGGCTGTAGTAGGTTCTCCGTGGGACATCTTCAGTTTCGACAGAAGTTCGTTTTTTGTTTGAGTTTTCTTATTTGAATTGTGGTTTGAAAATGTTTGACTTTTTCCATAGTTTATAGGACGATACTGTTGTCGCGAGTTACGAGTTGGCATAGAATTGCCCAGAGAATGTCCTCAAATTTACAAGAAAACCATGGGCACGCGTCTCATCACATTCAGTCAGGAATTGTAGATGACACCTCGAGAGTCCCGTGTCAATACTGTGAGGGGAGATACACGCAAAGAGGGCTGAGGAATCACATCAGGGCAGCACACCCAGGAAATTACACCCCTCAAACTTCAAGAAATTCAGAGAGGTCCCAATCGAGGATATCAAGTCACATGCTCACACAAAATACAGAGGAGGAAACCTCAGAACAAACGGCTGGACTCCCGGATCATATTCAATCACTATTTCTGAGAGGTTTTGGGGCGCCAATGCTGAATAGCAGTGGGGGAAGAGAAGATTCGACTTGGTACGTGCGTTGGCTGAGTGCTGTGCGCCTACAGGGAAGACAGTACTGCCTCCCTCAGGGTTCGGTAGGACGGAATTTCGTATCTGCTTTGGCAAATGAAATACAAGCAGTGGTAAATGGAGCCCAAAATTTGGAAAAAGTATTCTTTTTCTGTGCCACCATTTTACAACGCGACAGAGTTGTAACAGCAGGGACTGACATAAGGAGGCTGATTCAGAGACGGATGAACTTGTGGAACGACGAGAAATATGATGAGCTACTTGATGAAGCCCATCGATGTGATCGTCGGCTAAAGAAGAAAACAAAGGAGCAGGACGATCACGAAATACGGGTTTTCACACGCCTCGTGATGCAAGGGAAGCTTAGAGATGCGACCAGATGGATCACAGGTCGGTCAGGAGGCGGTGTGTTACAGCCAAATAGCATACTTGCAAATGGGAGGACTGTCCTTGAGACGCTACAAAATAAACATCCAGTTCAAGCTATCCCAAATCTGGATAACTTCATCTCCTGTGACCCTCTTCCTTTGATGCTTGACATCGACGTTACAGCCAACCACATTGAGACTGTGGCTCGAACGCTGCGGGGTGGAGCTGGCCCCAGTGGGACAGATGCCGAGCAGTGGCACAATATGTTGCTCAGGTATGGGGCACATAGTCATCAACTGCGGGAGGCAGTAGCTTCTCTCGTGAGGAGAATGGCCAACGGACTGGTTGATTGGCATCAGGTCAGGGCTCTATTGGCGAGGAGAGGGGTCGCCCTCGACAAATGCCCAGGAGTTCGTCCAATTGGCGTGGGTGAACTCCTTCAACGCAAGACGATGGCTCTGATCACAGCAGAAGATCTCAAAGAAGAATGTGGATCGGAGCAACTCTCAGCAGGTATCAAGTCGGGAATAGAGGGAGCTATCCACGCAATAGAGAGTTTGTTCAAAGAGGATGAAAACGAATGCCTACTTTTAGTGGATGCCAGCAATGCATTTAATGCGATGAGCCGACCACTAGCTCTCTGGAATGCCCGCATATATTGGCCGAGGTGTGCCCGGTTCCTATTTAACACCTACCGAGGTTTTCCAGTAATGATTTTCAGGCAGAGCAAAGCGATCATCTTGAGCCAAGAAGGGACCACCCAAGGGGATCCCCTCGGGATGTTAATGTACCCAAGGGGATCCCCTCGTATGCCGTTGGTACCCTACCATTGATCAGAAGACTGAAGAGCGATCAATATACACAGAACTGGTACGCAGATGATTCAGCCTGCTGTGGTAAACTTCGTCACGTCCGAGAGTGGTTCGACCTGCTGCGGCAACATGGGCCCAAATGGGGATACTTTCCTGAACCCGAGAAGAGTTTTTTGGTGGTAAAACCAGGGCTGGAGGAGGAAGCTGAAGCCATATTTCAAGACCTGAATACTGGAATCGTGCGAGCAAAGAGGTTCCTGGGTGGAATGATTGGGCCAGCCTCAAACAAAAAGAGTTATGTGAAAGAAAAAGTGGAAAAATGGGTGAGCTATGTTAAAAAGTTTACATTGGCAGCCAAGAAAAGTCCCCAGGCCGCCCATGCTGCATTCACAAAATCACTACAATGTGAGTGGGCCTTTGTGCAGAGGGCGATACAGGGCTGCGAAGAGGAATACCTCCCTTTAAGAGATGCCATCCGATCCCAATTCATGCCCGCTCTGATGGGTCAGGAGATTCATGAAGATGAGTTTTCCCTCCTGGAATTACCAGTGCGGCTAGGAGGATTGGCAATACAAAACCCTGTGGACACTCAAGCCCCAAACTTTCAAACTTCCAAGCGGGCAGTTGAGCTCCTGGCACAATCCATCATCTCAGGTGCGCCCCTGGATTATGCAGAACATTGGGAACACGCAACACAAGTAATTGTAGAAGAAAGGAAGCGAAGAACAGAATTGGAATGCCAGCGGAGCAAAGAAATAATCGACTCATTGCAACCAAATCGAAAACGGGTACTTCAGCGAATAGTTGATGCTTCGGCGTCCCAATGGCTCACAGTGCTTCCAAAGTCAGCTGACAGTTTTGACTCGTCAGTCACCCAATTTCAGGATGCACTAGCATTGAGGTATGGCCATACTCCAAAGGGGTTACCTGACTGTTGCGATGGATGTGGCAGAAGTTTCGATGTAACCCATGCCCTGAATTGCAAGATGGGGGGTTTGGTAAAGAGGGGCCACGATGGGGTTCGAGATGAAACGGCGATGTTGGCAGATCTGGCGTGGGGTGGGGCAACAACTGAACCTGTGCTGCGTGAGGCCGAAGAAGGAGCTGTGGCTTTGATTGCTGATATCAAGCTGGAAGGGGTCTGGGAGAGTGGGAGGCCGGCGTTCTTTGACAATCGCATAATAAATGCTGACGCCGCCTCTTATTGCTCCCAGCCTTAGCCACTGATATCCAGATCAGCAGCGGCAGGAAAACATGCGAAATACGACCGAGCAGCTGAAGATTTGCGAGGCTCTTTCACCCCCCTCATCTGTTCAGTCGATGGAGCGCTCCATAGTGAGTTTAATGTGTTCTTGAAAAGAATGGCTCATACCCTGGCAGGTAAATGGAAACGTCCGTACCAACAGGTCCTGGGGTGGACCAGGATAAAAATTCAAATGGCCATCATAAAGGCGGTCTCCCTGCGGATCCGAGGAGCAAGACGGAAAGTTCGGTCACTGGGGATGGAAGATGGTGCCGCGCTCCCATGGCTGAGGGACTAAGTTTATTGTTGGTGTTTTTTATCGCCTACTAACCCACCACTACCCGACAGTTACCTACTACAATAAAAATATTATTATATGGAAAAAAAAAACCCTACAATTAAGTATAACAACTACGCTACTGGGGTAGGTAATGTAGCATTGTTCGAAGGTTCTTGAATCACTTCTTTAAAGACATAAAATGTCCTAATGTGTTGCAGACTCGTATGCAAGCATTTAATTCTCGACTGTATCAACAACAGGATGGAGTTGACATTCTTTTGACATGTTCATGTCTTTGCTTTGGCACATAAACTGAAACGGGAAAATTTTGTTTCCTTGATTCACCCGTATATATCGTATTAATTAATCATAATTAATAATAATTATTATTAATAATAAATACGAATTATCAATACCTAACAATAAATTATAATAATTTTCAGTAGGTACTCGATAAAATTGTTAATAATTAGTGATAATTGATAATAATAATTAATCTAACATTTAGGATCTAGACATTTAGACCTAGTGATCTAGACAGAAGGGTGATCTGCACAAGGAAGATAATAAACCGTTGTGTCAAGAATTTGCAGAGTTTTTTTATTCGATTTTCTGAATCTACGTATCTTGAAACGTAAACCAACAAATTTTGAGGGGGGGTTAAAATTTTTTTTTCTTTGGGCGATTCCAATGGTTCATTATCGAAGATAATAAACCAAAATGAAGTACGAGGTACGCGGTGTGGGTGTGGGAGGGGGCGCAGAGACATAAAAGGTCTCGTCGTATGACGCACTAGTTGGCCTCCTGCCAGCCGTATTACGTCATACGCTCGTGCGTCATAGGCTCTGACGTACTTGTTGGCCTCCTGCCAGCCGTCTTACGTCATACGCTCGTGCGTCATAGGCTCTGACGTAATGGCCCGCCGGTCGCTTGTGTTCTGACGTGATCTGAGGGAAAGGGTGAATCAAGGGAACAAATTTTTCCCGTTTCAGTTTATGTGCCAAAGCAAAGACATGAAAATGTCAAAAAAATGTGTAAATAGGTACCTAAGCCCAACTGTAATGTTAATTTTCTGACAATGAGTTTTCGACTATAGTTTTCATACCTTTTTACTTAAGTACTTATTGCAATTTGAGACTGATAATGAGCTGTTTGCAAATAAAAAGTCTGATAACTACTTTATTACATCTTATTAATCTATTTTCAAGTTCCGATTCACAGTTGAATGTATTTTATTTAGATGTCGTAAAATTCGAAAACGATGGAATGACGAAACCTGTCGACTACTGACTCAAGTGATACTGTCGACTTCTAACACATGTAGGTCGGGTACTAGTGCAAAACCATGTCGACTACTGAAGAAAATGTTGGTCACTGGTATCGACTACTACCTAGAGCATTGGGATTTTTTACAAAACTTATTTTCCCTTTTCAAACCATGTTGAATAATATTTCCCGCTGCCAGGTCTTTTAGGGAAGGATCTTGGGTACACAATGAACAGGTTTGCAATGAGAAAATAACCGAGTGAATATTGAAATGTCATCCATTTCTGACCTATATTTAAAATTTCAAGTATCTAGCTCATCATCAAAATTTAATTTGTTTAAACAAATAGGTATTATTTAAACAATTTTACAGACAAGAAACCGAGTGAATATTGCATTGTGATCCAGTTCTGACCTATTTTTAAAATTTCAAGTCAATAGCTCAGCATCAAAATTTAATTTGTATTATTACAAACAGGTATTATTTAAACAATTTTACAGATGAGAAACCGAGTGAATATTGCAATGTGGTCTATCCCCGACTGACGGTTAAAATTTCTAGACTGTAGTTTACCTGGAAGATGAAACACTAGGTGTAAATGTCTAGATCCTAAATGTTAGATTAATTATTATTATCAATTTTATCAAGTACCTAGTGAAAATTATTATAATTTATTGTTAGGTATTAATAATTTGTATTTATTATTAATAATAATTATTATTAATTATGATTAATTGTTACGATATAATTCTGGGGTTTTAATTACTACATCGGTAATAATTTTTCTATAAAAGAAGTACCTACCAACAAACATTCGAAATTACTTTCATTTCCGTAGCACGAAACGCACCTCAGAACAATAAACTCGACATCACTTAAGCCATATGATGTTCCAAAGAGCTTGTTAGTATGAAAATGGACCTGTATTTCAACAGTTTGATTCACGATCGTGTTGTGAGGCACAATCTTTGAGCCGTCATTGTGAACGAACGGCTGGTCGTACAAAGCTGCGGATGGTCTTAAAAAATTCTACGGAACAAACTCTATCTGAATATGAAATAAAAAACATACCGTTCTATATGAATTTTTCGAGATATGGAATTTTCAAAATTCGTTTTGAACCCCTTCCCCTTGACCTAGGGTTATGAAAAGTTTCGAGGATCATTGTGGGGCTGGTCCAAACCCAGAAACCAAATTTCGTAATTTTAGCTCAACGCTAACTGGGCAAAGTGGCGCGGACGGCGGACGGCGTACGGCGGACGGACGGATTTTGGTTTATTATCTTCGATTCTTTTACGAATCTTTTTCGAAAAATTACGAATCTTTTAAGACCAATTGGAGTTTTGTGAGACCAGCCGTTCGTTCACAGTGACCGCGCAAAGTTTTAGGAAAAACACTAAACTTTCGCGTCGAAAACGGCCGTTATGTGACCCAACCCCCAGAATAAAACTACCTTTTTACATCTTCCCGGTAAACTACAGTCTAGAAATTTTAACCGTGATTCGGGGATAGACCACATTGCAATATTCACTCGGTTTCTCATCTGTAAAATTGTTTAAATAATACCTTTTTGTAATAATACAAATTAAATTTTGATGATGAGCTATGGACTTGAAATTTTAAATATAGGTCAGAAATGGATGACATTTCAATATTCACTCGGTTTGTATGACATGGTATGAGTATGGTATGGTATATTATTGTATGTATGATTTGGTATAATACAGTATGGTATGATAGGAAAGAAATTCGTATGGTATGGTATGAGTACGGTGAGAATATGGTATGGTGCCGATTTGCAATACAGTCTGGTATAGACACAAGGGTGATCTGCACAAGGAAGATAATAAACCGTTGTGTCAAGAATTTGCAGAGTTTTTTTATTCGATTTTCTGAATCTACGTATCTTGAAACGTAAACCAACAAATTTTGAGGGGGGGTTAAAAAAATTTTTACTTTGGGCGATTCCAATGGTTCATTATCGAAGATAATAAACCAAAAACTCTGCAAATTCTTGACACAACGATTCATTATCTTCTTTGTACAGATCACCCTTCTGTCTAGATCACTAGGTCTGAATGTCTATATCCTAAATGTTAGATTAATTATTATTATCAATTATCACTGATTATTAACAATTTTATCAAGTACCTAGTGAAAATTATTATAATTTATTGTTAGGTATTAATAATTCGTATTTATTATTAATAATAATTATTATTAATTATGATCAATTAATACGATATAATTCTGGGGTTTTTAATACTACGTCGGTAATAATTGAAGACACGAGTGGAAGAAGGTGCTATGTAACATTTTTTCGATAATTCATGTAGTAGCGCGTAGCGCAGATAATCCTCAAAATATTAGGTTTATTGTCATCAGTACATGATTGACAACACCTTAGCAACACCTTGGATAAGAAAAAAAGAGAAAAATTCCGAACCAAACAACATAGGCAAGTACGCAAACTCAATTTTCTTGACATTTTACTTTTGGTTTATTATCTTCGATAATGAACCATTGGAATCGCCCAAAGAAAAAAATTTTTTAACCCCCCCTCAAAATTTGTTGGTTTACGTTTCAAGATACGTAGATTCAGAAAATCGAATAAAAAAAAATCCGTCCGTCCGCCGTACGCCGTACGCCGTCCGCCGTCCGCCGTCCGCGCCACTTTGCCCAGTTAGCGTTGAGTTAAAATTACGAAATTTTTTTTATGGGTTTCGACCAACCCCACAATGGTCCTCGAAACTTTTCATAACCCTAGGTCAAGGGGAAGGGGTTCAAAACGAATTTTGAAAATTTGAAAATCTCATATCTCGAAAAATTCATGTAGAACGGTATGTTTTTTATTTCATATTTAGATAGAGTTTGTTCCGTAGAATTTTTTAAGACCATCCGCAGCTTTGTAGGACCAGCCGTTCGTTCACAATGACGGCTCAATGATTGTGCCTCACAACACGATCGTGACTCAAACTGTTGGAATACAGGTCCATTTTCATACTAACAAGCTCTTTGGAACATCATATGGCAAGAGTGATGTCGAGTTTGTTGTTCTGAGGTGCGTTTCGTGCTACGGAAATGAAGGTAATTTCGAATGATTGTTGGTAGGTACTTCTTTTATAGAAAAAATATTACCGACGTAGTATTAAAAACCCCAGAATTATATCGTATTAATTAATCATAATTAATAACAATTATTATTAATAATAAATACGAATTATTAATACCTAACAATAAATTATAATAATTTTCACTAGGTACTTGATAAAATTGTTAATAATTAGTGATAATTGATCATAATAATTAATCTAACATTTAGGATATAGACATTCAGACCTAGTGATCTAGACAGAAGGGAGATCTGTACAAAGAAGATAAAGAACCGTTGTGTCAAGAATTTGCAGAGTTTTGTTACTTAGCACCTTCATCCACTTGTGTCTTCAATTTTTCTATAAAAGAAGTACCTACCAACAAACATTCGAATTACCTTCATTACCTTCATTTCAGTAGCACGAAACGCACCTCAGAACAACAAACTCGACATCACTTAAGCCATATGATGTTCCAAAGAGCTTGTTAGTATGAAAATGGACCTGTATTTCAACAGTTTGAGTCACGATCGTGTTGTGAGTCACGATCGTGTTGTGAGGCACAATCTTTGAGCCGTCATTGTGAACGAACGGCTGGTCCTACAAAGCTGCGGATGGTCTTAAAAAATTCTTCGGAACAAACTCTATCTAAATATGAAATAAAAAACATACCGTTCTATATGAATTTTTCGAGATATGAGATTTTCAAATTTTCAAAATTTGTTTTGAACCCCTTCCCCTTGACCTAGGGTTCTGAAAAGTTTCGAGGACCATTGTGGGGTTGGTCGAAACCCATAAAAAAAATTTCGTAATTTTAACTCAACGCTAACTGGGCAAAGTGGCGCGGACGGCGTACGGCGGACGGACGGATTTTTTTTTATTCGATTTTTTGAATCTACGTATCTTGAAACGTAAACCAACAAATTTTGAGGGGGGGTTAAAATTTTTTTTTCTTTGGGCGATTCCAATGGTTCATTATCGAAGATAATAAACCAAAAATCCGTCCGTCCGCCGTACGCCGTCCGCGCCACTTTGCCCAGTTAGCGTTGAGTTAAAATTACGAAATTTTTTTTATGGGTTTCGACCAACCCCACAATGGTCCTCGAAACTTTTCATAACCCTAGGTCAAGGGGAAGGGGTTCAAAACGAATTTTGAAATTTTGAAAATTTCATATCTCGAAAAATTCATATAGAACGGTATGTTTTTGGTTTATTATCTTCGATAATGAACCATTGGAATCGCCCAAAGAAAAAAAAATTTTAACCCCCCCTCAAAATTTGTTGGTTTACGTTTCAAGATACGTAGATTCAGAAAATCGAATAAAAAAAAATCCGTCCGTCCGCCGTACGCCGTACGCCGTCCGCCGTCCGCCCTCCGCCGTCCGCCGTCCGCGCCACTTTGCCCAGTTAGCGTTGAGTTAAAATTACGAAATTTTTTTTATGGGTTTCGACCAACCCCACAATGGTCCTCGAAACTTTTCATAACCCTAGGTCAAGGGGAAGGGGTTCAAAACAAATTTTG
>OY986061.1:767671-870160 GCA_963920205.1 Stenodema calcarata
GACGGATTTTTTTTTATTCGATTTTCTGAATCTACGTGTCTTGAAACGTAAACCAACAAATTTTGAGGGGGGGTTAAAAAAATTTTTTCTTTGGGCGATTCCAATGGTTCATTATCGAAGATAATAAACCAAAATCCGTCCGTCCGCCGTACGCCGTCCGCGCCACTTTGCCCAGTTAGCGTTGAGTTAAAATTACGAAATTTTTTTTATGGGTTTCGACCAACCCCACAATGGTCCTCGAAACTTTTCATAACCCTAGGTCAAGGGGAAGGGGTTCAAAACGAATTTTGAAATTTTGAAAATTTCATATCTCGAAAAATTCATATAGAACGGTATGTTTTTGGTTTATTATCTTCGATAATGAACCATTGGAATCGCCCAAAGAAAAAAAAATTTTAACCCCCCCTCAAAATTTGTTGGTTTACGTTTCAAGATACGTAGATTCAGAAAATCGAATAAAAAAAAATCCGTCCGTCCGCCGTACGCCGTACGCCGTCCGCCGTCCGCCCTCCGCCGTCCGCCGTCCGCGCCACTTTGCCCAGTTAGCGTTGAGTTAAAATTACGAAATTTTTTTTATGGGTTTCGACCAACCCCACAATGGTCCTCGAAACTTTTCATAACCCTAGGTCAAGGGGAAGGGGTTCAAAACAAATTTTGAAAATTTCATATCTCGAAAAATTCATATAGAACGGTATGTTTTTTATTTCATATTTAGATAGAGTTTGTTCCGTAGAATTTTTTAAGACCATCCGCAGCTTTGTACGACCAGCCGTTCGTTCACAATGACGGCTCAAAGATTGTGCCTCACTACAGGATCGTGAATAAAACTGTTGAAATACAGGTCCATTTTCATACTAACAAGCTCTTTGGAACATCATATGGGTTAAGTGATGTCGAGTTTGTTGTTCTGAGGTGCGTTTCGTGCTACGGAAATGAAGGTAATTTCGAATGTTTGTTGGTAGGTACTTCTTTTATAGAATAATAATTATTATTACCGACGTAGTATTAAAAACCCCAGAATTATATCGTATTAATTAATCATAATAATTATTAATAATAAATACAAATGATTAATACCTAACAATAAATTATAATCATTTTCACTAGGTACTTGATAAAATTAATTATTATTAGTGATAATTCATAATAATAATTATTCTAACATTTAGGATCTAGACATTTAGACCTAATGATCTAAACAGAAGGGTGATCTATACAAAGAAGATAATGAACCGTTGTGTCAAGAATTTGCAGAGTTTTTATCTTATATTTCGATAGAGTTTGTTCCGTAGAATTTTTTAAGACCATCCGCAGCTTTGTACGACCAGCCGTTCGTTCACAATGACGGCTCAAAGATTGTGCCTCATAACCCAATCTTGAATCAAACTGTTGAAATACAGGTCCATTTTCATACTAACAAAATCTTTGGAACTTCATATGGCTTAAGTGATGTCGAGTTTGTTGTTCTGAGGTGCGTTTCGTGCTACGGAAATGAAGGTAATTTTGAATGTTTGTTGGTAGGTACTTACTTCTTTTATAGAAAAATTATTACCGACGTAGTATTAAAAACCCCAGAATTATATCGTATTAATTAATCATAATTAATAATAATTATTATTAATAATAAATTCAAATTATTAATACCTAACAATAAATTATAATAATTTTCACTAGGTACTTGATAAAATTGTTAATAATTAGTGATAATTGATAATAATAATTAATCTAACATTTAGGATCTAGACATTTAGACCTAGTGATCTAGACAGAAGGGTGATCTGTACAAAGAAGATAATGAACCGTTGTGTCAAGAATTTGCAGAGTTTTGGTTTATTATCTTCGATAATGAACCATTGGAATCGCCCAAAGAAAAAAAATTTTTAACCCCCCCTCAAAATTTGTTGGTTTACGTTTCAAGATACGTAGATTCAGAAAATCGAATAAAAAAAAATCCGTCCGTCCGCCGTACGCCGTACGCCGTACGCCGTACGCCGTCCGCCGTCCGCCGTCCGCCGTACGCCGTCCGCGCCACTTTGCCCAGTTAGCGTTGAGTTAAAATTACGAAATTTTTTTTATGGGTTTCGACCAACCCCACAATGGTCCTCGAAACTTTTCATAACCCTAGGTCAAGGGGAAGGGGTTCAAAACGAATTTTGAAAATTTGAAAATCTCATATCTCGAAAAATTCATATAGAACGGTATGTTTTTTATTTCATATTTAGATAGAGTTTGTTCCGTAGAATTTTTTAAGACCATCCGCAGCTTTGTACGACCAGCCGTTCGTTCACAATGACGGCTCAAAGATTGTGCCTCACAGCACGATCGTGTATCAAACTGTTGAAATACAGGTCCATTTTCATACTAACAAGCTCTTTGGAACATCATATGGCTTAAGTGATGTCGAGTTTGTTGTTCTGAGGTGCGTTTCGTGCTACAGAAATGAAGGTAATTTCGAATGTTTGTTGGTAGGTACTTCTTTTATAGAAAAATTATTACCGACGTAGTATTAAAAACCCCAGAATTGTATCGTATTAATTAATCATAATTAATAATAATTATTATTAATAATAAATACGAATTATCAATACCTAACAATAAATTATAATAATTTTCACTAGGTACTTGATAAAATTGTTAATAATTAGTGATAATTGATAATAATAATTAATCTAACATTTAGGATCTAGACATTTAGACCTAGTGATCTAGACAGAAGGGTGATCTGTACAAAGAAGATAATGAACCGTTGTGTCAAGAATTTGCAGAGTTTTTGGTTTATTATCTTCGATAAAGAACCATTGGAATCGCCCAAAGAAAAACATTTTTAAACCCCCCCTCAAAATTTGTTGGTTTACGTTTCAAGATACGTAGATTCAGAAAATCGAATAAAAAAAAACTCTGCAAATTCTTGACACAACAGTTTATTATCTTCCTTGTGCAGATCACCCTTCTGTCTATACCAGACTGTATTGCAAATCGGCACCATACCATATTCTCACCGTACTCATACCATACCATACGAATTTCTTTCCTATCATACCATACTGTATTATACCAAATCATACATACAATAATATACCATACCATACTCATACCATGTCCTACAAACCGAGTGAATATTGAAATGTCATCCATTTCTGACCTATATTTAAAATTTCAAGTATCTAGCTCATCATCAAAATTTAATTTGTTTAAACAAATAGGTATTATTTAAACAATTTTACAGACAAGAAACCGAGTGAATATTGCATTGTGATCCAGTTCTGACCTATTTTTGAAATTTCAAGTCAATAGCTCATCATCAAAATTTAATTTGTATTATTACAAAAAGGTATTATTTAAACAATTTTACAGATGAGAAACCGAGTGAATATTGCAATGTGGTCTATCCCCGACTCACGGTTAAAATTTCTAGACTGTAGTTTACCGGGAAGATGAAAAAAGGTAGTTTTATTCTGGGCGTTTGGGGGTTTGGTCACATAACGGCCGTTTTCGACGCGAAAGTTTAGTGTTTTTCCTAAGGTTTGTTTTTCTGAGGTGCGTCTCGTGCTACGGAAATGAAGGTAATTTCGAATGTTTGTTGGTAGGCACTTCTTTTATAGAAAAATTATTACCGACGTATTAATAAAAACCCCAGAATTATATCGTATTAATTAATCATAATTAATAATAATAATTATTAATAATAAATACGAATTATTAATATCTAACAATAAATTATAATAATTTTCACTAGGTACTTGATAAGATTGTTAATAATTAGTGATAATTGATAATAATAATTAATCTAACATTTAGACCTAGTGATCTAGACAGAAGGGTGATCTGTACAAAGAAGATAATGAACCGTTGTGTCAAGAATTTGCAGAGTTTTTATTTCATATTTAGATTTAGATTTGAGTTTGTTCCGTAGAATTTTTTAAGACTATCCGCAGCTTTGTACGACCAGCCGTTCGATCACAATGACGGCTCAAAGATTGTGCCTCACAACACGATCGTGAATCAAACTGTTGAAATACAGGTCCATTTTCATACTAACAAGCTCTTTGGAACATCATATGGGTAAGTGATGTCGAGTTTGTTGTTCTGAGGTGCGTTTCGTGCTACAGAAATGAAGGTAATTTCGAATGTTTGTTGGTAGGTACTTCTTTTATAAAAAAATTATTACCGACGTAGTATTAAAAACCCCAGAATTATATCGTATTAATTAATCATAATTAATAATAATTATTATTAATAATAAATACGAATTATTAATACCTAACAATAAATTATAATAATTTTCACTAGGTACTTGATAAAATTGTTAATAATTAGTGATAATTGATAATAATAATTAATCTAACATTTAGGATCTAGACATTTAGACCTAGTGATCTAGACAGAAGGGTGATCTGTACAAAGAAGATAATGAACCGTTGTGTCAAGAATTTGCAGAGTTTTTTTTATTCGATTTTCTGAATCTACGTATCTTGAAACGTAAACCAACAAATTTTGAGGGGGGGTTAAAAAAATTTTTTCTTTGGGCGATTCCAATGGTTCATTATCAAAGATAATGAACCAAAATCCGTCCGTCCGCCGTACGCCGTCCTCCGTCCGCGCCACTTTGCCCAGTTAACGTTGAGCTAAAACTACGAAATTTGGTTTCTGGGTTTGGACCAGTCCCACAATGATCCTCGAAACTTTTCATAACCCTAGGTCAAGGGCCCTAGGTTCAAAACGAATTTTGAAAATTTGAAAAGCTCATATCTCGAAAAATTCATATAGAACGGTATGTTTTGGTTTATTATCTTCGATAATGAACCATTGGAATCGCCCAAAGAAAAAATTTTTTTAACCCCCCCTCAAAATTTGTTGGTTTACGTTTCAAGATACGTAGATTCAGAAAATCGAATAAAAAAAAATCCGTCCGTCCGCCGTACGCCGTACGCCGTACGCCGTCCGCCGTCCGCCGTCCACGCCGTTTTGCCCAGTTAGCGTTGAGCTAAAATTACAAAATTTGGTTTCTGGGTTTGGACCAGCCCCACAATGATCCTCGAAACTTTTCATAACCCTAGGTCAAGGGGAAGGGGTTCAAAACGAAATTTAAAATTTCGACGATGTCTTATCTCCGAATTTTTAACTGAACCGTGTAAATTTTAGTTCACCTTTGAATGACCCGAAAAATTACGAATCTTTTAAGACCAATTGGATTTTTGTGCGACCAGCCGTTCGTTCACAGTGACCGCGCAAAGTTTTAGGAAAAACACTAAACTTTCGCGTCGAAAACGGCCGTTATGTGACCCAACCCACAGACGCCCAGAATAAAACTACCTTTTTACATCTTCCCGGTAAACTACAGTCTAGAAATTTTAACCGTGAGTCGGGGATAGACCACATTGCAATATTCACTCGGTTTCTCATCTGTAAAATTTGTTTAAATAATACCTTTTTGTAATAATACAAATTAAATTTTGATGATGAGCTATGGACTTGAAATTTTAAAAATAGGTCAGAACTGGATCACAATGCAATTTTCACTCGGTTTCTTGTCTGTAAAATTGTTTAAATAATACCTATTTGTTTAAACAAATTAAATGTTGACGATGAGCTAGATACTTAAAATTTTAAATATAGGTCAGAAATGGATGACATTTCAATATTCACTCGGTTTGTATGACATGGTATGAGTATGGTATGGTATATTATTGTATGTATGATTTGGTATAATACAGTATGGTATGATAGGAAAAAAATTCGTATGGTATGATAGGAAAGAAATTCGTATGGTATGGTATGAGTACGGTGAGAATATGGTATGGTGCCGATTTGCAATACAGTCTGGTATAGACAGAAGGGTGATCTGCACAAGGAAGATAATAAACCGTTGTGTCAAGAATTTGCAGAGTTTTTTGGTTTATTATCTTCGATAATGAACCATTGGAATCGCCCAAAGAAAAACATTTTTTAACCCCCCCTCAAAATTTGTTGGTTTACGTTTCAAGATACGTAGATTCAGAAAATCGAATAAAAAAAAATCCGTCCGTCCGCCGTACGCCGTCCCCCGTCCGCCGTCCCCCGTCCACCGTCCGCCGTCCGTGGCACTTTGCCCAGTTAGCGTTGAGCTAAAATTACGAAATTTGGTTTCTGGGTTAGGACCAGCCCCACAATGATCCTCGAAACTTTTCATAACCCTAGGTCAAGGGGAAGGGGTTCAAAACGAAATTTAAAATTTCGACGATGTCATATCTCAAACTATTCAACTGAACCGTGTAATTTTTAGTTCACTTTTGAATGACCTGAAAAATTACAAATCTTTTAAGACCAATTGGATTTTTGTGCGACCAGCCGTTCGTTCACAGTGAGCGCGCAAAGGTTTAGGAAAAACACTAAACTTTCGCGTCGAAAACGGCCGTTATGTGACCCAACCTCCAGACGCCCAGAATAAAACTACGTTTTTCATCTTCCCGGTAAACTACAGTCTAGAAATTTTAACCGTGAGTCGGGGATAGACCACATTGCAATATTCACTCGGTTTCTCATCTGTAAAATTGTTTAAATAATACCTTTTTGTAATAATACAAATTTAATTTTGATGATGAGCTGTTGACTTGAAATTTTAAAAATAGTTCAGAACTGGATCACAATGCAATATTCACTCGTTTTCTTGTCTGTAAAATTGTTTAAATAATACCTATTTGTTTAAACAAATTAAATTTTGATGATGAGCTAGATAGTTGAAATTTTAAATATAGGTCAGAAATGGACGACATTTCAATATTCACTCGGTTTGTATGACATGGTATGAGTATGGTATGGTATATTATTGTATGTATGATTTGGTATAGTACAGTATGGTATGATAGGAAAGAAATTCGTATGGTATGGTATGAGTACGGTGAGAATATGGTATGGTGCCGATTTGCAACACAGTCTGGTGTAGACAGAAGGGTGATCTGCACAAGGAAGATAATAAACCGTTGTGTCAAGAATTTGCAGAGTTTTATTTCATATTTAGATAGAGTTTGTTCCGTAGAATTTTTTAAGACCATCCGCAGCTTTGTACGACCAGCCGTTCGTTCACAATGACGGCTCAAAGATTGTGCCTCACAACACGATCGTGAATCAAACTGTTAAAATACAGGTCCATTTTCATACTAACAAGCTCTTTGGAACATCATATGGCTTAACACATTCAATGCGTGTCCGGAAAGGCGGCCAAGCGCTGTGGCGGAAGTGTGTTTGGTGAGATATTTTATATTAGAGTACTAATTAGGTATATATAATTATGTATTTATATTGATTATAAGGTGAAATATTAAGTTTTTATTAAATAAATATTAAATAAATAAAACAAATTTTGTTTTTTAGACGCAAGCGGGGATGTCCCGAGATAAGCAAAACCAGCAATACACAGGTACAGCGGGCATGAATGTCTTGGATCTACCCTGCTTGCGAGCGTCTTCATATGATACGCCCTAAAATATTGCTATGACATTCACTCCCAATTATTTTCATTCAATATTTAATTGTTGTGTAGCCTATTTTGAACATGTAAACAAGCTTTAGGTACCCAGAACTCTAATGGGAAGTAGGTAATGGTTGATCAAAAAAACATGGTCAGAGGCAGTCAAACTTTTTCATTTCAAATGAAATGAATATTTGAATCCGACGAACTCTGGTGGATGTCGGGGGATCTATTGAAGAGAACAAGACCACCGCCGTCCTTCTAGAGCCATTCATGACGATATGCGAGCATTTTTAGTGAGGACTACTACACAGTTAGTTGTGTATCATATGAAGACGCTCGCGAGCGGGGGAGTTCACTTTGTATCATATGATGACTCCCGCATTGGATGTGTTAAGAGATGTCGAGTTTGTTGTTCTGAGGTTCGTTTCGTGCTACGGAAATGAAGGTAATTTCGAATGTTTGTTGGTAGGCACTTCTTTTATAGAAAAATTATTACCGACGTAGTATTAAAAACCCCAGAATTATATCGTATTAATTAATCATAATTAATAATAATAATTATTAATAATAAATACGAATTATTAATATCTAACAATAAATTATAATAATTTTCACTAGGTACTTGATAAAATTGTTAATAATTAGTGATAATTGATAATAATAATTAATCTAGACATTTGGACCTAGTGATCTAGACAGAAGGGTGATCTGTACAAAGAAGGTAATGAACCGTTGTGTCAAGAATTTGCAGAGTTTTCTAGTTTTGTTTCGGCCAAACTACTGTTCCTAAAAAAGTTCATGACAGGATACTTTGAAGATAATTTAATACGCTTCAATGGAAGGCCAGAATGGTGCTTCTTGAACGAAATATTTCCTCAAAAACTGACCAACTAACTGTCGGTCTCTTTTGGCTACAGCTCCAAAACTATTCATCTGATCCAAAATTTCTTTTTTTCTTCTATAAGGTAGTTTTATTTTAGTTGCCCTTTATGAAATGTTACTCAAACCCTTAAAATAACCATGCCAGCTCGCTAAAAAAAAAAAAAAAAAACTACTTCTGCGAAATCCACGTGTTTTTGGCCCACTGTTCGCTATAACTCGGATTCAAAAATTCTTTTTTTTTTCTTTTTTTCTCATCTTAAAGCTGGTTGAATTTACTATCAGACCTCTTATATGAAAAGTCCCGTAAAATACTCATGCTAGTACACTAAAATCTATATATTCTATGGTAGTACAATTTCAGTAGTAGAAAAACTCTGTAGACCAGGTAAATCCCAAGAGAGAGCTCTGCAAAACAGGTCTTTTTTCCCAGAAATAAAAGTGCAAATAAAAGTGCAAATTTATTGTTACGGTAATGTTTCTAGTCTCGTGCCGGCCAATCTACTGGTTCTGCAAAATGTAATGAGAAAATAATTTGAAGACAATTTAATACAGAATAATAGATCAGAATGGTGCTTCTAGACCGAATTGTTTCCTCAAAAGCGGGAAACCGGTATTCTGGAACCAACTGACTTGAAATGTGCACCGCGCCATATCACAGTCTTAGGTATGTTTTAATTTCTCAAAAAGCGTTAAATTCTGGGGTTTCGTCGGACTCTTTTGGATACCAAAAGATTGGTATAGCTCCGAAACTATTCGTTCGATCCAAAATGTCTTTCTTTCTTCTCAAAGCTATTTAATTTGACTTGCAGACCCCATATATGAAATGTTAATCAAGTCCCTTAAAATACCCATGCCAGCAGGTCTGATAATAGATTCAACCAGCTGTGGGCTGAAGAAAAGAAATTTTGAATTGGACAGATAAAATATTATTTTCGTTATAGCGAACAAGTGGCCAAAAACACGTAGATTTCAAATCAGTACGGATTTTTTAGCGAGATTTTTTAGTGATGGTTATTTTAAGGGGCTTGAGTAACATTTCATATATATGGGGTCGGAATGTAAAATTAACTAGCTTTTAGATGAAAAAAATAAATATGGGATCGAACTGATAGTTTTGGAGCTGTAGCCAAGAGAGACCGACAGTTAGTTTTGTTAGTTTTTGATAAAACCTTTAGAAGCACCGTTTTGGTCTTGAATTGAAGCGTAATAAATTGTCTTCAAATTATTCTCCCATGTCCTTTTTGTAGTTTGGCCGGTACGAGAATAGAAAAATGACTGAAAATGTTGAAAATGCGAGCTGAGGTGTTTTTTGTTCAAACTGTTGGCTTCAAATTAAAGGTGAGGCGTTTATTGGCTTTCGCAAGGCGGTTTTGTTCCAATTGTTTACACAGCTGACCGGGGCTGAGGCCTTCTTTCTATCTGATCGGCTGGTGGTCAGTCATTTTCAGTTTAATGAGGAAAAGGGCGGGCGGGGAAAGTGGATATCATAACTTTTTCCGGCCTCTGAAGAATGATATTTGCGAAAATGATATTTTTACACGGAGTGTTTTTTTGGGGGATCCAGTTTACATGTACCCACCTGAAGGCGTTGAATTCAAAAATGGACAAGTATGCCGACTTAACAAGGCTCTCTACGGATTAAAAGGAGCTCCTCGCTGCTGGTACGAGAAACTGAACAAATTTTTACATAATTTGAATTTCACCAGGTCTTTGGCTGATCCTTGTTTGTATGTTAGTCATGCAACATACATACTAGTTTATGTAGACGACATGATTCTTTTTCACGATCTACAACCGATTTGCATCGTGTGAGAAATGTCCTTATGGAAAATGTTGAAATGCGTGACTTGACAAATTCTGGAAAAGTATTTCAGTTCTTGGGAATCAAAATTGAAGAAACTGGAAATGGATTATGTCTTAGTCAAAATGATTCGATTTCAAAACTTTTATTGAAATTTGGAATGAGTGAGTCGAAACCAAAGAATGTTCCAATTGAGCCAAAGCTGAATCTACCAAAAGGAAAAGTTGAGAATGGCAAATTTCCATGCAATCAATTAATTGGAAGTTTGATGTATCTCATGTTAGGAACACGCCCTGACCTCAGCTATGCTGTGTCATACTTTAGCACTTTTCAGAATGCGTATGACGAACAGCATTGGACCCATCTCAAGCAGATTCTGAGATATCTACAAGGGACAAGAAATCTGAAATCGGAATTCTCCCGAAGTGACAGTGAGAATGCTCTTGTGGGATTTGCTGATGCAGAATTTGCAAATAATACCGAAGATCGTCGTAGTGTGACTGGATATCTTTTCAAAGTATGTGGAAGCACTGTAATATGGAGAACTCAGAAGCAACCTCTGGTGACACTTTCCAGTTCTTCAGCTGAATTTGTTGCCCTTGCAACTGCTGCAACGGAATGCTTGTTTCTCTCTCGACTATTTGTCGAGCTTTTATCAAGAGACGTTTCACCTGTGAGGACAATCAATCTACAATCAAGATGGCGAGTACTCTTGAGACGAAGCGTTCGAAACATATTGATGTCCGTTTTCACTTTTTAAAGGACTTAGTGAGTGACAAGAAGATAGATTTGTAATATATCCCTACAGATATACAGATAGCTGATCTTCTCACTAAGGGACTGTCTCCTGTGAAATTTTCAAAGTTGCGTGAAGCGTTGGGACTTAAGACTGTTTGAAAATGATGTACAAAATGTGTTATAACTTAGTGATGGATAATTTTTTTTTGTATTTGTTCAATTTTCTGGTCTAGCATGTATCCTGAGATTGTGGGGGAGTGTAGGTAGCAATTCAAGGCTACAAGCCAGAGAAGTAGTTTACTCCACATTAGGTTCCCATTTTGTGCAGTGATGTTTTATTTGGTGTTGTGCATCCAGGTTTTATTTGGTGTTGTTATGTTGGTCAACTAGTCCCCTTCCCTCGCATTCTTTTCATGGTGTTGTAACATTAGCAGTTGCATTAATGCAAAAGAATGTCATTCCTGGAATGACTACCTATTGTAGAAGCTGTTCACTTCTCGGAATGAATTCAATTTGAAGGGTAGCGGGCACCAGCGGTTCAAAATCGATAGTCCTGCCAAATATCGATAGTAAAAAAACTATCGATACCTCGATAGTGCTATGGACTATTTGAAGTCTATTTGAAGTTTCAAAATTATTTAATAATAGTTTTTGGATGCTCCGATAGATGCGCTAATGTAGGTACCTAGAGAAGTCTTCATCGAAGAAACCTAGTTTCCAATAATATTAGTGAAGCAACTATAAATTCGATTAATTTATTGGTGTAAGAGGCGCGGTTGCAATGCTGTGCTCCGTCTCCGTGGCCCAAAAATGGTGGGGGAGCGCCTCGGCCCGCCGGACCGTTTTTGATACTCCCTAGCGCGCTATCCAGTGTGTATACATATTGATGGTCTGGACCCCCTCTTATCGAAATTCTGGCATCGTCTCTGGACTCTAGAATATGAATTAAGAAATGGGAAGTAAAAAAGTAGTACACAGCTATTCAGAATCCATATATAATTCATTATTGAATATTAACATTTCTTATGTACATGAGTTATACAGAAATAACACATATGAAAAGAGCAACTTTCAGTCGTCTTTCCACTAAACACTTTTTGGGGAAGGGGAAAAGGAGAGAACGATAATTACGAGTTTAATCATTATTTTTGTGGGTAGGGTAAAGTAAACACGTAACAAAAGAACTTTCACAAACGACAAGGATAACTTTCAAAAATTAGCAACAATTAAACAGCAACAAATGTTTTTGTTATGAACGACAAAGGGAAGTGATAACCGGTTTAGTGATAACTGATGACAAGTTTTTAAAAAGAGATATCACAAGAGATTACGAAAATCACTATACAGTCACGTGAAGTGGAATAAATTACGAAGCTTAAGGACTAAAGATTTTGTTTAACCTCAAACAGAGTAAAATATAGAGTTGGTTACATTTCGTAGGTACGTCAATGGAGTTGAAAGAAAAACGAATCAACAGAAAGCACAAATGTGAGAAGATAAGAACAGGTAGACACATGTTTGAAAAAAACCAAAAACACCTCACTTTATTTAGACTAGAAAGTTACAAGGACATAATTGAAACAGCTGGGTTCAGCTTATTGCCATATTAAGTTAGTTGATTTTAATCCCGGAAAATTCCTTTTATTAGTTAGTTCACAATTTCGTGGTAGAAAATCCTTAATATGAAGAACACACGAAATTTAACACCAAATTTTATTATTAAGTTTGAATTTAGAAGAGATATTTTAATAGGGGTGTCTAGATGGCGGTAGCTGGTGCAGAGCACTACTGGTGGAAGTTATTGACAACTGTGGGATTATCCATATGAATGAACGTTTTTTAAGAGACGTTATGTCCTTCGAGGAATTAGACCGGTGCATAATGGACGCTCCTGCTCGAGTCTCAAACAAATAAATTAGGCTAAAGCAGTGAACAAATATATGTCCAGTGTGCTGTTTGGGTCGATGGAGAGCTCTCGGGCCCATTCCCACACCAAGGACTGCGACAGAGAGATACTCGTATTTATTCAATTTTGCTCTGGAATGTGCAGTAAGAGAATCCGGCCTCCAATTCTGAACTACATTTAATAGGTCTGCTGCTTGGTTGTGCGGACGACATAGACATTGAAATGGAGGCAGAAATTCAAAAAAGAATTGTAGCAGCCAATAGGTAAATGCTGTTGCGGGTTAGTGCGACACTTCAAATGAAGAACTTTGTCACGCACTACCAAGCTGTGATTGTACATTAATCAGGCCAGATACGGATCAGAGACTTGTACATCTTCCAAAACTCAGAAAGACATGCTCCGTTTTGAAAGGAAATTTTCAAGACGAATCTTTGGAGCAGTCTTTGCTCCAAACGAACTGGCCTGGCGTATTAGAACCAACGCTGAGCTCATGGAACTACAAAGATGATGTGGTCGTCCCCGCTGGGCAGGCCACCTTGCCAGGGTGACTCCCGATTCGATCCCGAGAAAAATTCTGCAAGAGGAAATCCACTCTATAAAACGTCAGGGGCGACTTAGACTGGGCTGGCAAAAGGGAGTGAAGGCCTACGCCCGTACATAGCCCTGACGCATAGGAGTTTGAGACTGGGGAGCAGCTGCAAAGCACCGAGATGACTGGCGGATCGTACTAGGGAGGCCTTGACCCCTCGCGGGTTAGTGAGGATGAAGAAGAAGAGTGAACCAATACTGAAATGCTGGTGAGAATGGAAGAGGGGCGTAACTATTCCAAAGAACACAATGTCACTTTGGAGTTCTGTGCTAGTTATATTTATGATACTTCAATACAATAATTATTACAACGCGAATAGTTACTGTTTCACAGATTGCTTCGGCTCCAGTAACTGAAGGAACAATCAAACTCCACAGTCGGGAACGGTTCTCATTACACACCTGGATAACAACTGGAGAGGGATTGTAAAAACCTTCCGTAGCTATGGGAGATCTATAGTGATAAATGGAAATCTATAGGTTAAGTTACCACTGTCCAGGTTTTGTGTCCTCTATGTTGGACATCTTTGAACTTCCATGTTCTGCCCGGCAATGCAGCCGGTCAGATGCCCAACACCCTGCAAGAGACACACGCGTTTCACTGCCACAGCGACAGCCATCCAGACGTCTAATTATTTTAATGGATTTGAAAAACCCTATCAACCTACAATACGACTGATGTCGCCTAAAATCCGTGGCGATATCGAGCTTTTCGATCAGAAACGTTCTTATTTTTAAAATATTGAACTTTCAATATCCTCATTTTTTCCCCATTCTGGATTGAGGTTGTAGTACTCTCCAACCTATTGCAATATACATTATATAAATTCTACAAGACTATCTTTTATGGACAAATGTACGATTTCTTTGCGTTTTCAATGTAACAATTTCTACTCGACCTATTTTTAGCGTTTTCTATCAAAAAGATACAATACCAGTTTTTATGTGCTTGACATTTTTCAATCAGTGGTTACCGGATGTCAGTACAATGTCTTGTCAGGCTCGCACTAGTGGTGATTAAAATACAATTTTTTCGTCATATCAAGATTAGTTTATCATTTTCAATCTTAAGTAAAGGGAAAAGGCATCGTTTATTGAAATTACCGCTTTGAACAAACGTTCCTTTTTTTGTCTCTCTTCAAAATCCGCTGCATAATGAAATTGTAGTCCTAACATTTAGAGGATGAGGAAACAAGGACAACCTAGAGGAAAAGCCACGCTAGACGTAATCTTAAAGTTGTCATTAAAATACGCGGGAAAAATAATGGTTTACCACATGTCTAATTAAATTCTAAGCCCAGGGCAAATAGACACGTAGGTTGGTGCGGTGACGCAGGGTGACTCACCGCCGTCAGTGAAACACAGAAATGAAGGAGCCCTTCGTCCCGCAGTCGACCTACCGAAGATTTCCATGGTGAGAGGGGTGACAAATGTTGTTTTGATCGAGAAAACGGAGGAATGACTGATCGAAGCTGTGCTGGGAAGAAAACTTTTGTATGATACATATCATAGAGATTACATGAGGACTAAACAGCTCAGTTGGAGAATTTGAGGTTATTGAATTCTTTCGTTAGGTCGAATTCCCCGTGGGACGACATTTTCTTTACATACCAACTTGATTTTTGATAAAGCCAAAAACAAGCTTAGGTCGTCTGCATCATCGGAATCGCTTTCTGAGCCCACGTCCTTGATCATCAGTAATTTCTGTGCAGTTTCATTATTCATTGCATTGTCATGAACACACCTCACATAGAATTTGACTGACTACTGAGGTAAAATCTGCGTTCCTATTTGCGCTCGCCACCTGCGCACAGTTTTTACCTGCGCTGCGTCACCACATCAACCTGCGGTTCTATTTGCGCCTTCCCTGACTGTGGAATTATACGGAGAAATCCCAGAGAGTTGCTCGGAATATATTGTATATTTGGATGTTTGCAGATATAAGATCAATTTCTTAATTGTTATTTCGCTAAAAAAAACAGGTACCTAGATATTAATTTCTATCACACGTTAAAAAACACGTTTCTCTGCAATGAGGGGAATCACATCAGGCCATCATGTTTGGGTAAGTGTTGATGATTTCTACTCATTAATCTATGATTTAATGGGTGAAATTAAATCAATTAAAAACTCTCCATTAAGTACAAAATTCTACAGGACACAAGAGGAACAAAGTCGTCGTGGAGTACCATCGCAATGGTTTTTCTTGAATGAATGTTGCAAGAATGTTGCAAGATTCTACCTGGTCACCGGTTCCTAGTGGGATTTGAAAAAACATATTCCGATAAATTATTAGTGCGAATCAGTTCAACGCGGTTCAATTGAATTTGAAGAAAATCGGCTGTAACGTTAAACTGACTTTAAATATGATCCAGAGGGCCCTGAGGATTTTATTAGAGTTGAATCACCATCACGAAGCGATACCACAATTCGCCTTCCCTATTCGTAAGGCTGCGACATCAACCAAACATCAAGGTCTGAATACATCGATTTTGACAAAAACGAAGAGTGGTTATGAGTGGTTATGAGAATGATTGGTTATGAGTGGTGATGAGAATTATGGGGGTTTGCACAAAGCACCGGTCTAAATTTCATATCAATAATAAAAACGTCCAAGTAATGCAGAGGTGGCGGATCGGGATTTGAATCGAAATGTTTGGCGAAACTTTGATCGTGCTTAGCCTTCAGATGCCGGAGTAGAATGGTAGTGCTCCCACTTGATTTCAAAGACTCCACCCCCATTTAGGCAGAATAACCGACAGTAAAAAAAAAAAGTCCAAACCTCACTCTTGGGAGGCATGTCGCATACCTAGCTAGTAACAAAAGAACGGAAGAGGTAAGATTAGTCGGATTCAGCAGAAATCATCTCGGAAGATAAAGATACAAAACAACAACAACAGCTTGATGAGCGTACACACCAAAGTTGACAAAATATTGCTTGTAGAAAACTAAATTAGAGCAACAAGTGGAAAATTTGTTGCCAAACTTATTGGCGCAGAAGGTTTAGGACATCTGACGAAGAAGACACAATTATTGCTGCGGCTACCGGTGTCATCATAGCGAGCCACTGTACAAGAGGTCCCTGATGCTGCAGCTGATGGTCAAGGGAGGTCAGGGGCAGGGGTATGAGACCTCGCATATAGGCATCTTGGCCGCTGGGCGAGCATGCTACTGAATGTGTGGCAGAGATTTAGAGGAAGGAAGGTGCTCATATCCTCCGACAGCCAAGCAGTACTGAAGGTCCTTGTAGTGACTGGAAAAGTTCAAGACTGGGAAAGGAGAACTGGGAACGCCACCCTGATGTACCAGGACACACTGGGGTAATGAGCGAGCAGATGGCACGACAAGTAAAGGGGCCTCCACAGCATTTGTGGGACTGGAGCCAGTCTTGGGTATCGCCAAATGCTCAGTAGGATCCTCCTTGGGGGAATGAGTGAGAAAAGGACATAAGAGGCATTATAAAGATATCCTGGCACAAAGTTTTGGGAAGGTGTCGATGACACCACCTTGTAGGAGAAGGACCTCAGAAGCACTGGAGCTCTTCAGGAGGAAGGTGAGACTCCTGGTGGGGATGCTAACGGGGTACGGGTGCTTTTGGAAACGTCTGCACAGAATTGGTGTATGGCCTACCCTTTGGGTGTCCAGCATTTCAAGCTCGACGATACAGAATCTTCAGATCTCTAGTACCAGAAGAGACTGTGTCGGCAAACAACTTGGTAGGGGGGATCATCAGCCTAGTGGAGGGAGTCGACTGGACCCAGAGCCTAAAGGTTGGCCTGCAGGACAACGTTCCCCACGATAAGCCCAGCTTTCAATGCAGTGGGTGAGAGCCTCGTTGAAGGCTAGTGGTTGGTACAGTGGAAGTGACATAGCTGATCTCCGAGATGACGCCAATACGTTAAGTGTGACCTGAGGTGCGACGGGAGTGTCAACAATTTTCTGAGAATGACCAGATGTGACTTTCAGTATTTTATTTCAATGATCAAGAAACGTGACACAAACTACAGTCCAAGTAAAGCTGGCAGTTATATCAAGTTTCTTGTCTACTGGTGATTCGTACACAAGTCTCATTTATCAGTTTAAAATCTCAAATCAACTATTTCACTGCTTGTGATTGAAGTTCGTAAGGTCATGGTAGAAGTGCTGAAGGATAAAGAACAGTTCTCCACTGGTTTCCTACAAGTTCGTTGTGCAAAATGCGCAGCAACAAATCTTTCACTTTTAAGTAGTTGTCGACTTTCTCTGACCTTTATCGACACTCTGCGAGAAACCAAAATTTAGTTGAAGATTTGTCTCTCTGAAAGTGCAATACAGAAAAATTTGCTGTATTTTGTAGAAAAAGCAACAAATTGCCTGTGAAAAACATAAGAACCTGTGGAAGACTGCTGTAAACGCAGCTTAAGAGATAAGAGGCGACAAGACAAAACATCGATAGAATTGCAGGTGAAACATCGGTGTTGGGCACTGCAAACAGAACATTGATGTCGCAGCCCTTCCCTATGGCATATATAAGTATATTTTGAACGAAAATGTCGACCATTTCTCCATATTTAGAGCATTTTCCGCTCTGATAAGGATTTCTGTCCCTTTAATGTGGTACTCTAAATGATTTTATTAACATTTTCAAGTGTAAGTTGTTTGTTAAGGGCAATGACCAACCTGTACCGACCGTTTACACACTGTTTTAAACTGCTTTAGTGTTGAGGAGCGCTTGCCCTCAGGTACTGGAGAAGGGGGCTCGGCCAATGACCAATTACAAGGCAAGGTCCCACTCCCGGTAACACTGTCACAATACTAAAGCAGTTTCAAATGGACTATAAGCTTGGTTGTGAGAATGTCGCACTCATTGCAGGAGCAAACGTCGGCTCAGATCCCTTCTCAAAGAGGTATTTAGTATGAATAACAATTTCTGTTTGAGATAATCTAATAATTCAGTTCAAATCCGGCCCAAAAGTACAACAGAGAGGTTAGGTAGTAGAAAATCAGGACAGAAAAATCTTTAATTTCATTGGGTACAAAAAAGGCATGTCCTAAAATTCCATTAAAACGACAAAGTGCGGTGTTCTCCAGGGCAAAAGTATTGACGAACTTCAAACAACGGTTTTAGGTTTACATTACGGATATATTTTTTTAGTGATATACTTTTCTCTTTACCAGTTATATACATTTTGAGACTCAGTATTCGGTATCATTCCAAACTCAATCACTGAACTTTACAATGATATGAACTGTTGCAAAACGTGCAGAAGGTAAGGCCACTGCCAATAGTGAGCAATTTTCCAAATATTCTGGATCGAGTTTCATCTAAACTAATGATTACTAGAGTTGTATTTCCATCCTCAACTTTTGAAATCACTGATCTGTAAACGTAGTCTCGTGCGTTGATTAATACTTAATTAAATTACATTAATTTACAACATGTTTTCATAAAGCCCCAGACCCTATCTATAACCCCTGGTGATTCTGATTTGATTTTTCAGTTTGACAGGTACCTACATTTAACATTACTTTTACTTTTCAAATCAGGGTGGGGGATTGGAGCCCGTTTAAAAATTGACGCAATTTTCTGGAACCTTTTCTTTTTTTTTTAAATTAACTTTTTATATAATTTATTTAACTAAAGTTCGCACCAATCTAATCTTGAAAATAAAATCACACAGTGATTACCTGTAGTAAGTGCTTTTGACCGTATTAGTTCCAGGTGTCCGTTTGAGTCTACTTGTACAATTCTAGCGCTTACAGGGCAATCTTAGAAGATCAAAGTGGGAAGTAAACAGAAAAGTTGACATTTTGAGAAGAGGGAGAGAAAATAATGAGAAGAACGAAAAAACAACCAAAATTATACTCTGTTTCATACTGCTTTAGTATTGAGGGGCGCTTGCCCTTGGTTACTGGAGAAAGTGACAAGGGGATAGGTTCCACTTCCGGCAACAGTGTCTGGCCCGCTTGCCCCAATACTAAAGCAGTTTGAAACAGACTATAGTTGCATATAACGGTAAAAAGTGCAATTTTATATTCTTCATTCCTTAGCCAAGTGCAAACCAAGATGCTCACTTCCGCAATTGCGTTGAAAATGAGTTTTTAAAAGGCGAAAACCTTAACGGAAACTACCTTAGTTTATGTACATTGTCCAGTTGTAAACACAAAATAATTCAATAAACGTAAATAATAATATGGGCTAAAAAAATTTCAACAGTGACCTTATTTGGCTATAGAAATACCAACGAAAAACACTAAATTATTAAACCAAAAAGTTATTAACAAATTGGAGTAAGTAAACATTTTGCCGTTTTTTATCCACCACCGTGTTGCAACTAATGGACTAAATCTGCATGGGGTAAGTATATACCTACATCATGAGTATATACATTTATTCATGAGTTCGATAACGAAAACCGATCTAATTAATTTTTTAGTGATTTAAATTTTCTGCAAATCGATATTCTTCAATTACTAAAATCAGACTGTATTCATTTTTCAATTTTAGTATGATGAGAAGGAAGACCTTTTTCAACGCCCCTCCTGGTGAGAGTTTGGCGCTTTTTCCCCAGGTGGAAAGTCATGACTAGATAGAGGAAGTATGGCCTGGTGAGCGAAGTTTTCGAATAAACACGAAATGGTGTAGGTTTTTCTCAAAATAATGAAGAAATTGGAGTGACATTTCGTTTTTGAACACTCAAGAATAAGTTTGGAAAACGCCTTATGAATTTTACGGAGATGTTTTTAGAAGAGACTGAATCATATTGAGGTGGATAAGGTGCGCTGAGTTATACTCCACTGGATAAGGTTATGTTCCACTCCCGGCGGCAGTATCACAACAGTGTCCGCCCCACCACCCCTATGACCTGCTTGCCCCAATACTAAAGCAGTTTGAAACAGACTATAGCCGCAGGACTTCAGCCGCTATTTAAAAACCGAGCAGGAATTATTTTCACAATCAACGATTCAAAAAAATATATCAGCAGTTTTCATTGTCGTCTCAACTAAAACAGACCAAAGAGGTTTACTCAGAATTCGATAGATATTATGAACTTGGCCTAGTAGACGAAAAATTCCCTCGCTTTCCACCTGAGGAAATCACAAATTTCTATTCCCTACTTTCTACCGCAGACTAAATATTCGCTTCCGAAAAATAAATAGAACGCTAGTCAATAAATTAAAAATTACAGGAACAGCATCTTCTTCATAGTTTTTGTTCTTTTTGTTATTATCTAAATTGTTTCTTACCCAAGATAATACGTTTTATGTAAACTTTCCCACAAAAAAGCCCAGCAAACAACGGACCATTTGGCCAAAAATCATAGCATTTGTCCTGTTTTCCATATTCCTTCGGCAGTATATTCGTTGTTGTCCCGTATAAAATAAAAAGTAGGCTTGCAAAAGAACACCTGACTTACTATCACTTAGAACAAAAATTATTCAAAAACAGTAAAAATTAAAAAAAAATTGTTCCAGCTTTTTCTTTTTTTGCTAAAAGAGCCGGTGAAATGGGGAAATGAACTGAAATCTGGAGGGATGGGGGGGAATACAATACTAACAACTAAATTAAGAAGAACATAGACTAAAACAAAACAAACGAAAAAATGATGAAAGCAAGAATCGGACAAAGATGACTAAAAATTATATGTATATTTTATATGCGCACTTGAGTTTTTTTCTCTTCAAAATGATTTTTTTTTTTCACTTAGAAAATAAAAGATAACTTAGATAAATTTGTACAAATTGCTAACAAATTTAGCCACTCGTTGAAGATTTCAGATTTGGCTCACTGGGCCTGGGGATCGCACTGCAAGAGCCTTACTATGGATGGGTCGCTTTTCGCGCCTTCAATGAACTCTTCGAGAGAAAGTTTGCCGTCTTGGTTTTTGTCCATTTGCCTGAATATTTTGTCGGTCCTCTTTTCCGGAGTGGATTCATCCTCGGGCATCTTCATGACGGAGCCGACCATTTTGTATATCGCCTAGAGGAGATTCAAGAAGGTTTAAGTAATACGACAGAGTCAAATAATAGTGTAGAAATTTGGACGTTATAAGCAATGTAGGAAGAGAGCAATAGGTACTGGTATAGTTTGAACTGTGAGATTAAGATGGAGAGGTTGTGCGCGATGGTACCTAATCGTTTAGTGGCGAGTTTGCTGTGAAACAGTAGTCGTACGGCGTGTTTGTTGAATTTGCCGTTGCGCTTCTATTATCTGATTGTATTTTTTATCCTACACAAGACTGTATGTTGTAATGTGATTTCTATTATTATGTAATAAAATTGATACGTTAACCCTTTGGTTAAATCATTGTTAAATAATAAATAAATCCCTTTTCCTGGCATGGGGAACTACGGTTCCCCTTGACTTCTAGTCGAATTCATAGGTCAAGTTATCCCTGTTATACGACTTCTAGTCGAATTTACAGGTTAAGTTATACCTGTTTTGAGACCTTCCAATCAGCGTTGTGTTGCAAAAGGATAACCTTTTTTGTCATGTTGCCTGCCTTGCTGGGCGCACTGTGAGAGATTCGTAGCCATCTTCAACTTTCAAACCTCCAGGGTTTTTGAGAAAAGTGAAATCAAAAATTGATTTGAGCAGATGAGTTTCTATTGGAAACAATCGTAAACTCCGTTCAGAGTCAGGGTGCTTGAAAAAATCTAATGGGGAACTTGCCAGGTCACCTGATGGTTCTAAGGTTTAAATTCAGCATAACTTTCCACTGATTCCTAAACAATCGTTTATGAGCTCTCGGAAGGTTCGGATTGGGATGAAAGCAGCTGGAGGTCGGTGTTCAAAAACTGTTTAAGGAAATCGGGCACATTGATTTTGTTCGGTCTTCACTGAAGTAACTTAGGAGTTGCCGACCCTCCGCTACATCGTTCCAACCCCAAGAACCAGCTGCTTTTTTTTTCGTCTTTTGTTTTAGAGTTTAGATGTTCTTTTCTTGTTCTGTATACAGATGTTCTCGAAAAAGAGTATTAAAACTTTTCGCTCAAATACCGGTAGGTAAGTACATTTTATTATTTTAATTGCCTAAAGTGAGACGCACATTTATTGGTGCCGAAACCCGGATTTGTTTGTGAAAAATTCGTCGAGTAAAATTCCGAGAGTTTTCCCCGCTTATCCTGATCTCAACATGGTATCTACGCGCAAGAAGAACCGACGCAAAGCCCGTGAGTCCGTTCCTTTTACTACGCCTAACGTAACTGATTATCCACATGATACTCCTGACGATGATTCCGATCAGGAAGGAGCTACAGAAACTCATTCAAAAATTTTGAATCAAAATACAACGTCACAAAATCTCAACCACTACCTACTAAAGAACACATCGTCCATTCGTCCTCAAAACCATACCGTGAACCAATGGGGCCGGAACATTTTGATGCCCTAAAATGACCACCAACTCTCACAAAAGGTTGTTGAGCTCTTTTCCTATTATGAATCTGTCATATTGAAATTTGTGGGTTTTAACTCATCAGACCCCAAAGCCTCTGCACAAATTGCAAACCTTGAAGAAGAATTTCAAGCCATTATGAACACAGGGACAAGTACAGTATACAACTATATTTACCAGTTTGAGTCTGAAGATAGATTCCAGAAATGGTCTGGCCGTTCGAATAATATCGTAATAAAATTACAAGAAGCCCATAGAAAGTACATGTACAGGGAAAATGTATTTTCCCTTATCATAATCTCCTTCCTGATGTTATTGATGGAAATAGTGCTCACGAAATGACGAGAGTTGCATGCTCTGTTGATCTCTACCGTACCAATATATTCGGGTGATATTACACGATTTCCCGAATTTATTCTAGCATACAATGAAGCTGTACATCATCGTAACACACCAGTTCAGAAAAAAATGGCGTCTCTTCGTTCTAAATTGATTGGAACCCCATATCAACTTATAGAAAACCTAGGCTCCTCAACTTTGGACTATGATGTATGCTACCGGGCTTTGGTGACAAAATATACAAACGTATTCCTGACTGCTTGTACGCTGCATGATAGAGCAGTGACAATCGCACATCTGAATGATAGTGAGCTTGAATCATTAGAAAAGCCATAGGTAGATCATCTCAATTTGACCGATCCTTTGGACTTTTCTCGGTTTCAATACACGTACAACAAACTCCCACCAAAACTTAGAAATGAATTTCACGAAAAGATTATTTCAGGACAGGATACTCTTCCTACTTTTACTCAACTATTGAAGTTTTTAAACAACGAAATTGAAATTATTAGAGCTCGACCAACTGAACCAGGGCCAATATCTCAAAGGTACTTTCAACACTTGAACAATAACAAACCACTCCAGCATTCTAACAGGACAGGCGGAAGACAGTTTCAAACTAACCAGGTATCAGGTCTTTCTGAAGATGCTGGAAATGGGATGCTACGGGAACTCAAATGTTTCCATTGTGGCCATTCTCATTTTTTGTACCATTGCGAAAGGTTCAAGAACTTATCAACGCCAGATAGACTAGCATTTGTGAACGACAAAACACTTTGCTCAAATTGTCTTTCTCCCAAGCATCAGACGAATCAGTGTACGTCTGACCGCGTTTGTAAATTCTGTTCACAGAAGCATCATTCGCTGCTACACGAGTTTCCTGGAACCCATTTCTCTCTAAAAACCGGTAGTCCAAAATCCAGTGACTATAGATTACTTCCATGGTCTCGATCCCCCTCCCCATCTGGTCGTCTTCGCTCATCTTCCCCATCTCCCGATCGTCGTTGGACCCCTATCATATCTACACCGTCTTCATTCAAGGCAACGTCAATTCAAGAACCAAGCCGTGCTCGGTCTAAGACAAGATGGTCCGATCGCTCTGAAAACAATGAATATAGGAACTCTAGCAGGCCTACTCCCTTAACTTCATTCCACATGTGTACTAGTCCCAATCCTGAAAACACGGTTGTCAGTCATAATGGATCTTGGAGGATCCAAGTCTCCCTCAGAAAATATCGGTTACAAAGTATTAGTTAAGGTATCTGTTAAGAGTCTCTCTGTGATACTGCTAACAGATACCTTAACTAATACTTTGTAACCGATATTTTTGGTTTTCAGTATCGGTTACATATCTGGATGGCTAGTAACGGTTACAAAATATCGGTTACTGAAATATCGTCTCACCTCTAGTCACGGTGTCCGCTCTCTCAATCAGAGGCTGCAAGGGGCCTCTTTGAAACCTGCACTGTCGACACAATCTAACTCTTACGTGATACCGACCGCTGTGGTTAAAATTGGCTCCTCAGCCACCCATTGGCACCGTGCAAGAGCCATAATTGACACCGGGAGCGAAACAAACATAATCTCTAAATCATGTGCTGAAAGATGTGGCCTTTTACTAAAAAAGGCTTCTGGCTGTGTCTATGGGGTTTTATTTATTTATTAACGCACGGCTCACGCCAATTACAAAGTTTAGTCGTTGCACAACGACAGAGAGCGCACAATGAGGTACTATACAGTGTACTTAAATAAGATACTTTACAAAATAATAAAAAAAAGAAAAAGCAAAAGGTTTACTATGAAAAATGAAAATGAAAAACACCCCGAAGCACAGTAGGCCGGAAGAAAAAAATTCACTGAGTAAGGTTATAAATAGCTAGGCTAGTTCTGAGGCGAGAAAGGCTACCAACGAAGAAATCGAAATCCGCTGCCTGGAGGAAAGCATTAACCTCACGTGGTAAACGAAACAAGGGGCGATGAATTTGATAGTTGTAGGCAGCAAAAGGAGCGTGGAACAATGTGACTGAACGGGTGGGGTAGCTAGGAACGTTTATGTTGACGCGTGAAAGGAGATAAGGGCACTGAAGCCTACCATTTACTAGCTTGTGGTAGAAAACAACATCGGCATCAAAACGGCGCTGTTCCAACTTAGGCAAATTGTAAGTGGCTGCAAGGGTTGAAAATTGGTGGTGGTCAGCCGGCAGTCGAAGCTTGTAGCAGAGATACCTGAAGAACCTCCGCTGCACTCTCTCCAAGCGATCCTTATGCTCTTCATAATATGGGGACCATATAGGACTTGCGTATTCCATTACAGGCCGTACTAATGATTTATAAAGGGTAACAATGGCCTCAGGAGACGTAAAGTCACGAGTGCACCTTTTAAGGAATCCAAGCGATCTCATAGCCCTCGACGCCACCACTTCGATATGGTCATTGAAGGATAGCCTCGAATCGAGAAGCACTCCAAGGTCACGAGTAGACTCCAAACTCGTCAAAGCAACTCCGTCAATGAAGTATGGGCAGGTCAAGGTGGACTGCGTACGTGAAAAAGAAATCACAGTGCATTTGGCTGGATTCAAGGCGAGATGGCTAAACGAGCACCATTCCAAGATACCATTGAGGCACTGCTGCAGCTGGAGGGAATCCGAGAGGATGCTATACGGGAAAACACCTTGAGATCATCCGCGAACGTGAGAATCCTGACATTGTGAGATGGAGCAAGGGAAGCCACACTATTAATTAAAAGTAAAAATAGTAGGGGTCCGACGTGAGAGCCCTGGGGGACGCCTGACGAAGCCGGATATGGAGACGAAATAGTACTCCTCAATTTTACCCTCTGAGTTCTTCCAGTAAGATAACTGGCAAACCAAGCCAGCAGCGCACCGTGGACACCCAACGAGAGGAGAAGGGACACAATGTGCTTATGTGAGACACGGTCAAAGGCCTTGGCAAAGTCCAGGGAAATCACGTCGACCTGGAAGCCACTCTGGAACGCGGAGAAGATGCAATCGGTGAACTCCATCAAATTGGTTACAGTTGACCTGCCCCTCACGAACCCATGCTGCGCAGGGACGATATGCATGGAAAATAACGGAGTTAATTTCCCAACAATAAGCTTTTCAAGCAATTTCGGCATGGTTGAAATTGTACAAATTCCTCTGTAGTTGGTCACGTCCGACTTCTTGCCCGATTTGTGGATAGGAGTTATGAAGGATTCCTTCCATCTTGCTGGGAAACATCCAGTAGTGAGAGACAAATTGAAGATGAGTGTCAGAGGCAGCGCAAGGGAGCCATTACAGTTCCTTAAGAGACACGGTGGGACTCCATCCGGACCCATACCTTTCCGAGGATCCAGGGATTCGAGTGCCTGCTGAACCTCATCCACGGACACACTCACAGAGGCCAGAGAAACTGCGTCAATAGGTGGGTAGAGTGGGTCATGCAAGACCGGAGCATCGTAAACACTGGAAAAGAATGAAGCGAAGAGCTCAGCTGACTCAACTGTCGAATTGGCCTGAATCCCATTGTAATGAATACAGTCAGGCAGGGTATTAATTCCATCCTTATAATTTACAAAATTCTAAAACTCCTTGACATTGGTACGCAGCTTAGCCTGAACTGATTCAACAAACGCTGAATAATCACGTTCAGACAGGGAACTGCATCGCTTCGGGAGTCAGAAAACCTATAATAATCCTCCTCGGCCTTGGAAGACTTATATCTGGCGTGAAAAAGTCTCTTCAATTTTGTCAAGCTGATGAGTTCGGCAGAGAACGGAGACGTGAACGGAGACTACCATCGTGGTTACACCTTTACTCCCTAAACTATATGGAAGCTTTGTGTGCAGGGGCTTTATTGGATGAAGGTCCTAAGTCATTTGAGGAAGCAATTTCTAATGGTTGGCAACCTTCCATTGATGAGGAGCTCGCTTCGCTTCATAAAAACCAAACATGGGATTTGGTGGATTCTCCCAAAGATGAGAAGATAATTGATTCTCGGTGGGTGTTTAAAGAGAAGATAGTTGGTGATGAGAAGATCCGTAAATCTCGTTTAGTGGCTCGTGGCTTTCTTCAGGGGGAGATATTGGATGAAGAAATCTACTCTCCAGTTGCCCGAATGGTCACTCGCTCTGGCTGTCAAAGAAAGTTTTGCACTTTGTCAGCTTGATGTAAAATCAGCCTTCTTAAATGGAGAACTGGTGAATCCAGTTTACATGTATCCACCTGAAGGTGTTGAATTCAAAAATGGACAAGTCTGCAGATTAAACAAGGCTCTCTACGGCTTAAAAGAAGCTCCTCGCTGCTGGTATGAAAAACTGAACAAATTTTTGCATAATTTGAATTTTACCAGGTCTTTGGCTGATCCTTGTTTGTATATTAGCTCTGCAACATACATATTAATTTATGTGGACGACATGATTCTTCTATCACGATCTATGCCTGATTTAAATCGTGTGAAGAGTGCTCTTATGAAAAATTTTGAAATGCGTGACTTGACAAATTCTGGAAAGGTGTTTCAGTTTTTGGGAATCAAGATTGAGAAGACTGGAAACGGATTATGTCTTAGTCAAACAGATTTGATATCAAAACTATTAGTGAAATTTGGAATGAATGATTCTAAAGCCAAGAATGTTCCAATTGAGCCAAAACTGAATCTACCAAAAGGAAATGTTGAAAATGGAAAATTTCCATACAAGCAATTAATTGGAAGTCTTATGTATCTCATGTTGGGAACGCGTCCAGACCTCAGTTATGCTGTGTCATATTTCAGCACTTTTCAGAATGCTTATGATGAACAGCATTGGACTCATCTCAAGCAAATTTTGAGATATCTACAAGGAACAAAAAATCTGAAGTTGGAATTCTCCAAAAGTCATTGTGATGCTCTTGTTGGATTTGCTGATGCAGACTTTGCGAATAATACTGAAGATCGTCGTAGTATCACTGGCTATCTATTCAAAGTGTATGGAAGCACCGTCATATGGAGAACTCAGAAGCAACCTCTGGTGACACTGTCCAGCTCTTCAGCTGAATTTGTTGCTCTTGCGACTGCCGCAACCGAGTGTCTGTTCCTCTCTCGACTTCTGAGTGAGCTATTAACTGAAGATGTGTCTCCTGTTGTCATCTATGAAGACAACCAATCAACAATCAAGATGGCAAGTACTCTCGAGACAAAGCGATCAAAACATATTGATGTTCGATTTCATTTTCTGAAGGACCTAGTGAATGACAAGAAGATTGATTTGCAGTATATCCCGACGGATCTACAGATTGCCGATCTTCTTACTAAAGGACTGCCTCATGTTAAATTTACAAAGTTGCGTGATGCATTAGGACTCAAGACTGTTTGAAGATTGTACCATACAAAATGTTTTATATATCTGCGCCGAATAGTTGTTTTTTTGTATGTTAAATTTTGTCTAGTGTTTCCTAGCATGTATCTTGAGATTGTGGGGGAGTGTAGGTAGCAATTCAAGGCTACAAACTAATAGTAGGTACTTGATCCTAAGTGAAAGTGATAACTTTACCGTCTTTTTCGTATGATTATGTTGGCTAACGTGTTATCTCGCGCATCTCTCGTTTGTTCAGTTTTACTGTGGTTCATGGCGCATTCGCTTTCGTATTTTTCCTTGTGAGCTATTTTACACGTCTTTAAAGTTTATTAAACAAAGTTATTTTACAAGTGCGTTTCTGTCACGGATCCTTTAGATCACTCACAGAGCAGAGAGCGTGGCGAAAGGAGAAGCGACTTGACAAGGCGAACAATATGGGAAACCAATAAATAATTGTAATGTAAGGTAAAATGCCGCTTACCGATGTGATAATTGACCACCAGTACGGACAGAACCAAGTAAGCAGCCTGGTACCGGAATAAGTCGAGGAAGCGGACCAGAAATCACTGTAAACGTGAACTGTTTGAGAGACGAAAGAAAGTACGTGCGTGAACAACAACTCGCAGAGAGCAACGGAGGAACCTAAATGTGAGGGAAACTTAAATTTCATGTTTTATCTCATACTACACTAGAACTTCCTTCTCAGCCCTTACCACGACATCAATGGCCACACCTTGAAGAACTAGAGCTGGTCGATCCGTACTTTCATGTTCCTAGCCCTGTCGACCTTATCCTAGCACCTGGCGTACTTAATCAAATAAGCACTCTCGAGATTGTTTATCCCCTACGCTCGTCACCTGTAGCACACAGCACAACTCATGGGTGGATAATCTCTGGATCCTACTCTGTACGGAAACAGAAAAGCGTGCAAATTTTGTCTGACGGTGCAAATATCGCATCGAATCATGGGCTCCATTGTACAAATTCCAAAAATTGGTCATCAATCCCTAGTATAGAACAGAGCAAACTCAAGACAAAGCCCAATTTTGTTGACCCACATCCTTTGTCAACATCCTCATCCTCAACACCCGCCAGTCAGTGCCCTAGACCACAACGCACCTCAGGTCCAGGTTTCCGCTTTGCACAAAGAATTCAAAACTCCCCTGTACTCTCCTCGCCATCATCGGATTATATCAGACCTAATTCTCATACCTTAGTGTCTTCGGAATACTACACTCAGGTCCACCTTTCAGCTTCCTCCCCACAACCCAGTGCTTTACAACTATCATCCAATCCCATGATTCCCATCCAAACCCTTTCCCGCACCTCCGTTAATAATCTTATGAACCCAAAACCAGAATACGCATCATTACTTGAAAAAATGTTTCAATTGGAATCTGTAACTGATGCGCCTCCATATACATACGCCAGACGAACTATTAGCTGAAGAATGTTTTAGAAAGAGTTGTTCTCGACTTTCTGATGGTAGATTCTCAGTGGGTCTTCCATTCTCGAAAAACCCATCCCTGCTGCGACCAACCCGACAGATTGCCATGCGTCGCCTTTTCCAACTAGAACACCGTTTCCGTAAGAATCCTGATCAAAGGAAAGTATATGTCGACTTTATGAAAGAGTATTTAGAATCTGGACACATGGAACGAGTTCCTCCACCATCATCTGATCAAATAACCTACTATTTGCCTCATCATTCAGTTTGCAGGGCAGATGATCCTCCTAGTAAAATAAGAGTAGTCTTTAATGCCTCTCAACCTTCTCCTTGATGCCTCTCAACCTTCTCCTTAATGCCTCTCAGCCTCCCACGCTTGCAGTTGGATATAGGAGATGTGGTAACTACATTTCGACTAGATCGTTACATTTTCATGGCTGACATCAAGCAGAAAATGGGCAGCAAATGATCCCAAACTATTGGAAAACATCCCTGAAGAACACTTGTTACCATCGTATTCCTCTATTTCTATGGATGAAGACTCGGACACAGCTCTAAAGGTTTTGGGTCTTTGCTGGAATCCACTAAGTGATACGTTCCATTACAAACCATCCCCAGTTCTTAGCATCCTCACAAAACGAGATTTAGCGAGGCAGATTGATAAAATTTTTGATCCCCTAGGCTGGTTAATTCCCATCACGGTATTTGCTCGTGTCATATTCAGGAATGTGGTGCAAAATACCTACGATTGGGATGGTCCTCTGCCTAAGCATATAATTGACGACTGGTCATATTTGGCTCATGAACTCCCACAACTTTCTGAATTACAAATTCCTCGTCACATTCCGTTTTTCAATACCAATCAATACTTGGTAGGTTTCGCAGATGCATCTGAAAAGGCTTTCCTTCCGTTCTTGAATGACTTTAGAAATGAATTAGCAAATAATGAAGCGAATGATATATATTATGTCACAGGTGACCTAAATTTAGACTTATCGAATCAAGAGGACAGTAACGTCATAGAATATTGGAGTACCTTGGCGTATTACGGATATGTTAATCTAATCACAGAAATACCTCGTGCCCATGGAAACTCTAGGACGTGCCTAGACCACATATTTGCTAAAGCAAAAGGTGTGTTATTGTACCCTGCAGTGATACAAACGTCTATTACTGATCATTATAGCACAGTAGTCGCCAGTATTGATCCTAAGAATCTTGGAAGTAAAAATAGCTGTGAGGTATTCATTGTCAATAAGGTAGATTATGTATCCTTAGGGAATGAAATTGAAAATACTAATCGGTCTAAAGTTTATGTTGATGATGTGAATGAGTCAGCTAAAGCCTTCATCGACATCTTGAAAATATGTATTGACCATAACACTATAACTAAGAAATATAAGAAGAACTATAAGAAGCTGACGCCGTGGATTTCTGTAGGACTTGTTGTTTCGATGACGAAGCGAGAAAAATTGGCGATGAAATTGAAGAAACAGCCCTACAATACTTATCTCAAAGCCTATCTAAGGAAATATCGGAACATACTCAGGAGGTTGGTGAGAAAAGCAAGGGAGAGCTAAAGGTCATCCTGTTTAAACCACGTCTACACGTTTACCCAAGTGTGAGGCTGTATGAGGAATTCAAAGTCCTCACCCCGCGCCAAATATTTATAAAACAGTTGTTGCTGATATTCCACCGTAACCCGGAAATAGTAACTAACAGTTACTAACAGTCACGAATATTTGACCCGGTTTCGCCTATTGGGAAATGTCGTTCCACCTAGACCCGCTTTATCAGCTACTACGAGAAGCCCACAATATATGGTTTATATAGTCCATCGGGCCGTTGACTCCCCCTTAAAATCCCCACTGCTGTACTCTAAAACTGTGTACAAAAGAAAAATTGTCAATTGGCTTCTTAAAATCGGTACTGCGGCTGTAGAGAGGATAATTTACAGTATGTAGTCAGATAAACGGAAGGCTTTTTGTTTTTGTCATTGGATCATAGTTTTTGTTATGTTTCAGAAGTAATTAAGTACCTAAATCCGTATAATATTTACTTATGTTCAGATGAGTAGCTTGGGACTTCTCTTTGTTGTGAAATGATTTTGGAACAGTATCAAGTAGCAGTATCGAGTAGCAGTGTAATGGCGTCTTAGTTCAGTTGTTGTAGTCAGTTCGTACGTCTATGATGTGTCTCATATTGTAAGTGTTCAATACAAGTATATTACTCAGCTTTTACTGTATTCAATGTTCTTCCTGGCTCCCACTGAGGTTGAAATAATCTCAAGTGGTTATGGGTACCAGTGAATAGCGCGAGAAACAGTGTAATCTCAGTGAGTTAGGTCCGAGCAGTTAACCCCATACAAGATGTCGTATCAGCTACCCCCGATCGAGAAATTGAAAGGGAGAGAAAACTATGACTCGTGGAAAGTTGGTGTTAAAGCCTACCTCGAAGATCAGGATCTGTGGGAATGCGTTTCAGGTGAGTCGATTGTTGATAAGAAAGATGTAAAAGCCCGTTCTAAAATCATCTTGTTGGTAGAGCCCGTTCTGTATGTTCACGTCCAAGAGGCAAAAGAGGCCTGGACGAATCTTGAGAGACCATTGATTAGTACAAGACTCGTAGAATGTTCGTCTGTTGAAGAATACGTGAATAAAATAATCCAGACTGCCTACAAACTCAGTTGTATTGACATGAAAGTTTCGGACGAGTGGGTTGGTGCAATTCTCCTCGCCGGTCTTCCAGATCATTATAAACCAATGATCATGGGAATCGAGAGTTCGGGCATTAACGTCACTGCCGACGTTAACTCAGGAGTGACCGGATCCGAAAGAGCGGCTCTTTCAAATGAGCGGGAGTCAAGTGAGCTGAGCGGCAAGGAGTCGCCGTTCAGAGCTGGGTGATGCTGTCTCCATGGGAACGAGAGACATTCTTCTAAAGAGCCGCTCTTTCGTATCCGTTCATCACGTTCAGAGCTGTATCCATGGCAACGAGAGCGGGGAAATGACCGGATCCGGTCATCACGTTCAGAGCTGTATCCATGGAAACGAGAGAGCGGCAGCTCTTCCTTGGAGTTGTGAACGGGAAGGGAGCGAGAGCGGATCTGAAGAGCTGCCCGCTCCCTGTCATTTCCCCACTCTCGTTCCAGTAATTTAAACTTTTAAACATTTTAACCTACCTATTTGTAGAAAATAGTAACAGAAACTATTTCTATTACAGTAATCTTGGCCAGCTCCAGCTCATTTCTGCTCTCTCGTTTCCATGGAGGCATTGCCGCCCTGCTAGCATGACTCCCGTTCATTTAAAGAGCCGCTCTTTCGGATCCGGTCGCTTGCTCCCCTATTCGAATCCCCCAAAGAGCGAGTGAACGGATCTTAAGAGGGGGCTGCCAAAAGAGCGCCAACTAGTGCGGCGGTGAAAGTTACAACTAGTCAACGTTGACGATGAGCAGCTAGTGAGAGAGGCAACCGGTAGGGTCGTTGTAGGGGTCCTACCTGAATGTAAACCCTTCCGTCGGATTGTCCCTTCAAGTCTATTTATAGAATCTGACAGCTCGTATATTAGCGAACTCGGAAAACCGGCTTGCCTACACCTTTCTCCTGGGAGGGCTATCAGAGCTATCGCCCAGTCAATAAAGACATCAAACTTTGCAAACGCGCATGTATCTACGATTTTTTTTAATATGTTTTTTGGATCCCTATGGGTAGTGAGTACCTAAATTTGCAACCCTGAAAACCGTGTGCTAACTTCGTGGTGCTCGGAAAACAGCGAAATTTTAGCACTAGTTTTAGTTTTTGGCCAACAAAGCAGGTACGCAGCCTGTTGGGGGAAAACGTTATTCTATCCTTTTTTAAAGTATATAAAATTCCCTACAATTTCAGTGGTAGTATAACTCCGTAGACCAAGTAGAACCCGAGATAGAGCTCTTCAAAAACAGGCCGTTTTTTCCAAAAAGTGCAAATTGTATGTTACGGTATTTTTCCTAGTCACGTATCGGCCCAACAACTGGTCCTATAAAAAGGTCATGGGAGAAGAATTCAAAGACAATTTAATACGCTTTAATTTAAGACTAGAATGGTGCTTCTAGACCGAATGGTTTTCTCATAACCAACAAAAACCGAAAAGAGGGAAACCGGTATTCTGGACCCAACTGAGTTGAAATGTGCACGGCGTCATGAAGAGGTTTTATATATCATATCATGTCTTATGCTTTACTTTATTAGAAAGCGTTAAATTTTTTTTTTTGATCAATTCCTTGAGGTTGAGGTTACCTACATTTCTATTTAAAACAATACTACATCCAAACAAAGTTGGTCGTACCTATAGGAAACTGGTATTCGTTGTTTTGTTATTGTTAGTTTTGATTTAGCCATCAGCGTGAATACATGTGTCCTCCGAATCTTACATATTTTATTTGTGTATTTATGTAATTGGTGATTATTCGACCATATCAATGTGATAAAAAATAAATTTGTTACTGAACGGTTACGAAATGTTACGAAATGTTTTTATGGGTTCCGACCAACCCCACAATGGTCCTCGAAAAATTTCGTTGAAGTTCAAAACTCGAAAAATTCCCATCAAACGGTTGAAATTAAGTTTTTTGTTCTGAGGTACGTTTCGTGCTACGGAAATGAAGGTAATTTCGAATGTTTGTTGGTAGGTACTTCTTTTATAGAAAAATTATTACGTCGCGACGTAGTATTAAAAACCCCAGAATTATATCGTATTAATTAATCATAATTAATATATATATTAATAATTATATCGTATTAATGAATCATAATTAAGTTTTTTGTTCTGAGGTACGTTTCGTGCTACGGAAATGAAGGTAATTTCGAATGTTTGTTGGTAGGTACTTCTTTTATAGAAAAATTACTACGTCGCGACGTAGTATTAAAAACCCATTCTAATAATAATAATTCATAATAATAATTAATCTAACATTTAGGATCTAGACATTTAGACCTAGTGATCTAGACAGAAGGGTGATCTGTACAAAGAAGATAATGAACCGTTGTGTAAAGAATTGCACTCCAGTGTCAAGTGTACTCGAAGTAGGTACCTACCTTTTGATGTGGCTCCTAAACGGTATCTCCTGACCAACACACCAAGAGAGCTAGAACCTAATACATAGGTTCATCTTAGACCCTACAATCGGCCTAAGAAAGGATTCCCCATTCAGCTACTTACCCAAATTCCACATTTTCCAAATTAAATTCCATATTTTCCAAATCAAATGCAACAGTTTACAAACCTAAATTGACATTTTCTGAACCAATTTGGACCTTTTTTCAAACCAATTTGGACATATTCCAGACCTAAATTGTAAAGCATTTCAAAAATCAATCAAATCATTTTCCAAGGCAAATTCAACCACCGTGGTCTCAAAAACAGTGGGTAGCAGGGCAAAATTGTTCGAGCGAGTGTATGGTAATAACATATAATTGCAATAATTTACAATTGATATAATACAATTTATATATACAAATTATAATTTAATGGTAGAATTAGTCGTCGTTTGGTGCTGGAGGTGGTACTTTCTCATTCGAACTCACAAAATAGGGTGGATCTCTAATCGGCATATTTCTCGTGAACCTAGGATCCAAAATTTCGGGTAGAATACAGTCAAAGTAAAATTGACTAAGAGATGGCAACATTTTTTCGCTCCAGAATCCCTCGTCGCGTTCGATTCTCTCGATCTTCATGCCTTTTGGTGTCCACACTCCAAAAAGGCAATAGGCACGATTGGCAATGGCTAGCTGTCCTTGAATTTGGTAATAATAATGGTGTGACTTGTTGAATACCCATTCTCCCTTGGGGTTTATCTTCCAACATTTAATTTTTCGTTGGAGGACCCCTTCCTCAACAGACAGCTCAGCACATGAGGAAGGGCACTTGAGTTCCACAATGCCATCTTCCCCAATGAGTCCATCCGGTGATGCACCCAAAAAACAGTGGCTCCGGTCTATGAATAGACCGCATTCCTTTATTTCCTCTCTGGTGTCGCTCATCAATGTTGCCCTCGTCATACTTTCGTATTTCCGGCCATAAATTATACTAGGAACAATGGCTTTACCCCCATACAGGATTTCTTTGACCAGGTTCTGGCAGCTTGTCGTCGCTCGTCTCCGGCAAACCCTTCCGAAATTGGATGCTGTCAACAGCATCTTCCTTATCTGCATCCACAATTCCGTATCACTTTGTCCCAACGTCTCCTGCTCGATAGACTCCCGCCGTGACTGCAGACGATGCAGCTCTGCCATGTGGCTCTCCTTCCTCTCCGCTATAACGTCTGGTGGAGCATCCAACTGGCAGCTGTTGGGCCCGTAACCATGCCCACCCATGTCCATGTACAACTTTTTACGACACGATCTTTTTCCTTTTCTCCTGAGATCAGTTTTTCTCTCCTTTTTGTCCTCCATTCGCTTACAGTGGACACCTGGAATTGGAGTTGCTGGCAGCCTATCCCACCAGCGATAGCACTGCTCACTGCAGACGTGGTCAAATCAAGCTTATGTGAGGTGTCTTCTCCGTCGTTTTTCACGGTACCCACTGTACCACACATTTTGCATTTGAAGGTAACTGCGAAGATGAGGCCACTTTCTTTATAATCTACTACGGACATGTCGGGAAAAGTGCAAGAAAATGGGGAGTGAATGCAGAGCTTTTGAACTTGGTGTATGAATGATGTGAGATTGATGATACGCCTTCCTTTCATTTTTTCGAACATATGATCCACGGATTCTGGAGGTAATGAAACGGGAGTAACGGTTGCTTGTGTGTTCTGCTCGGAGGAGCAAACAGGCGACTGAGGGGTAGAACTCAAGATGGACCTGCCTTCCCGATACTTTTGTAAGGATTGGGGATTACCTCTGTTCTTCTTCGTACACTGCTTCCGCGGATAGGGGGTACCATCGGATCTTACGTCGTGGCGCATCTTCACTGATTTGACTTTCGAAAATTGAACGAATTACCAACTCGAATCACAATAATACTTGGTAAAAATATTCAAGACGTGTGGGGTTCAAATACTCAAGGCTGAATGAAGAAGTTGAGTAATCGGATGGTTTATATAAGAAACATTCTCCTACCTGACCGTGCATTTATACCATTCGCCAAGTTGAAACGCCAATCAGGAGGCAGCGAACAGAGTAGGCGATCCCAAGCGAGCGGTCATCATAGATGTATAACTACCTGTAGTTATACATCTATCGCGGTCATTCGTAGGGATTAGACTAATCCCTTTGCATGACCGCACTAAGTGCTCCAGTTCGCTGTTCTACACAATGAAGAAATGTAGTTCCCTTGGGAAAAACGTACTTTCAAAATCTGAAATTCTCCCATTATCCCGTTAAACCCTAAATCCTACCTGACTTTCTAATCTCCTCGACTGTCAGCTGAGGAAAAAAACATCTGGGTCTCTTGGGAAAAACACACTTTAAAAACTCTGCAAATTCTTGACACAACGGTTCATTATCTTCTTTGTACAGATCACCCTTCATATATTATAATTTATTGTTAGGTATTAGTAATTTGTATTTATTATTAATAATAATTATTGATGTTATTGATATTGATGTTAAAATGTCATTTGACCGACTCTCGACATCCCTCAACATCATTCTTACTGACGGTCAACAAAAAATCACACACACTCATAATAATTATTATTAATTATGATTAATTAACACGATATCCGGCTGTTGGAATCGACTGGATTCCTTTGTGCAGAACCTGAATGATAGAGATGATGAATTAATTACAAATAAAATGAACCGATATAATTCTGGGGTTTTTAATACTACGTCGGCAATAATTTTTTTAATCTTGTCCCCTTTAATTAAGTATATAGTACCTTTTACGGCAGGATTGGCCGTTTTCGATGTAATAGGCAAAAACTGAAACAAGTCCGAAAATTTCGAGGTTTTTCGACCGCCAAAAAAATTCCACAAGCTCCTCGAGGTCGAAAACTTAGGTTTACCATCACTAATCGTGTACAAACAATACCCCAAAGTTTCGACGACTCCGCAGTTTGTATGTTCCCATGTGAAAAAACAAAGTCGGTGTCGATGGCGCACGTTTGCGCAACGTACTCATATTTAAAATCCTCGCAAAAAAATATGAAGATTCAACAACAAAATGTACCCCTGGGTGGGGGGGGGGGGGTCAAGAACTCGTGCGACACCCTGTACACTTGAATCTATATTATATAGATTGTTTCCCAGAAAGAATGACTGACATCATCAAACGACATCTTCTCGATTGTTAATTCATAGTATTTATGTTATTCAGTAGTCATAATTTTCTTTGTATGAATAAAGTTCCTTGAAAGTATTAACGCGTCGTTATTTCTTTAATCCCAGGATTTCTAGTATGTAAACAGAAAAACTTCCTTTGGAAAGTATTTTTACTTCGATTGATAACGGATTGATAACGGACACAAACGGATTGCCGCACTACCGGACACATTCGAACACTCGACCCGAATCCACCGCACTGCCGGATATCCCCACCACTGTTTTTCCCCGCTGTCGGACTTCCGCATTGTCGCACTGCCGGACACATGTGAACCTAGCTTAGAGACACATCTCTAGACGCAATCAAAGCGAAACTTTTACAAGACATTTCGGTTGTAAAATCAGAATCGGGAAAAGGTGCCGCCATGTTCGGTTATGGCAATTATTCCGTGAACAGAAATCGGGAACGTAAACATGTAACAAGGAACAGTTCAAAAAACGGGGATGATGCTAAAAGTTCTTCAGGAGCAGTTAAAGGACCACGTTGTTACAAATATAACAGGTACGCCGGCCATATCGCAAAGGACTGTGTGGTGTGATTCAACTCCTCATTGAACCATATGTTGTTTATATCTTCGTTTCTACGCAAACTTTCTACCACCTCAAATATTCGCATTCTTACAATTTCATTGTATCGTCAATTATGATGAATAAAGCCTTAGCTTTCCTTTGAAAGGTTTTCATTACAATTTATTCATCATAATTCAAATCAGCTATGGATCGATTCTTGAAACCGGAGAAGTTTGATGTCGACCCCAGTGTTGCCAGATGTAGGGATTTATCCCTATTGTAGGGATTTTCAAACCAAAATAGGGCGTAGGGGGGGATTGTTTTTTTAAAGGCGTTTTGTAGGGATTTTTGAATTTTTTTCAATAAGGGAAAATATTGGTCCTTTTTCCCAGTGTAAAAGGAACTGTAGGTCAAGACAATGAGTGAACAACAGTACCAACGTTAGATCTCAAATGAACAACAGCTACTCTCCTGGAGTGGAAAAGTGAAACTACAACAAACACTTTTTATAAACAACCATCGCAAGGAGGACTGAAAAATTGGGAATCCCACCGCACCACCATTAGAGATTAGGGATGTCAAACATGTGATAAGGTGATCATAGTACATTTTAAGTTGTTCATAAGTTCGGCGCTATACTAGTGAGACCCCCTTTCCCCGATTTAATTGTCTATTTGTTTTCCTAAGTATTCTGAGACCCCTCCCCCCAATTTAATTTTCCATTTCTTTTCTTGAATACTCAGAGACCTCCCCCCACCATATAATTATCCCTTTCTTTTCATAAATAGGTATTCAATAACTACCTATCTTGATATATTTTTTTCTTGTTTTTGGTTGAACTATTCATGGAGCCTCTTTGCGAGTTCAAATCTACCGTCCCCAAACTTTGCATCTAGTTCCTAAGTACATTTATTCTAGTGAGACCACTTCGTTCGTCCATGGTTTGATTCTTCCTTTACCTTTACTTGTTACCTTTATGGTTGATATTACGATAAAATGTGTTACCTACCTACTTGAATTGTCAACCTAAGTGATTTCGTTGTTCTGTTTCTATTGATCTCAAAGTTTTCATAAATAAATATCTAAGTCGTTTGAAAATGGTGTCAGTATTTTTCCTTTTCTTGAGTCAGTAAATAGAGATTTTCGACTTTCTGAAAGCGTAGGGATTTTTGTAGGGATTTTTCTTGAAGCTCGTAGGGATGTGTAGTATAACGTACTTAAGTGTTACTGAATCCAGTGTAGTGAATTACAAGGTTGGTGAAACGCAAGCCATTTTTATTAAGAATGAACTTATCACAGTGAACACACATCGTAGTAACGTGGAACGTGGTGATATGTAAATTATAACTTCTATGGTTGGAAATTATTGCTGAGATGGTGATACCACATCTTCTCCCCCGTTAGAGAGCCCTTGCCTTCTCTTCAACTGATCGGCGTGTTTCCTCTTTTCGAAGCCACCGACATCTACCATGTATGAATACGGTCCTGTCCGTTTTTTAATGAGACCTGGAATGAATTTGTCATTATGTGGATCCTGTACCCATACGGTTTCTCCCTCCTCAAATGAACGTTGTTTTACGTTGCTGTCATGATACACCTTCTGCTGGACTAGCGCCTTATCGATTCTCGTCTCAACGCTGGGACGCAACAAGTCTAGTCTTGAGTTGATTCGTCGACCATAAAACAGTTCTGCTGGTGAACGTCCAGTGGTACGTTGAGGAGTGACGCGATATGAAAACAAGAATTGTTGCAGTCTCAGACTTATATCGCTCACTCCGCTCATTGCTTTCATCCGTTGCTTGAATGTTTTTACTTCCCTCTCCGCCAACCCATTGGTTTTCGGATGATACGGAGTTGAAGTAATGTGATGGATACAATTTGACTGGCAGAATGATTTGAATTCGGAACTAGTGTATTGTGGTCCGTTGTCGCTCACAATAGTTTTAGGGAGCCCAGCTCTCGCAAACAGTTCTCTTAAAAGCTGAATGGTTTTGGATGACGTAATCCTCTCCATTGGGAAAATTTCAAGCCATTTAGTACTCGCGTCGATTACAACCAGCCAGTATTTCTTGAGAAACGGGCCGCAAAAATCGATATGTAACCTACTCCATGGTTCTCGTGGAACAGACCACGAAAATAGCGGAACTTCCGGGTCTTTTGGTCGATTCTCCTGACAAGTGAAGCATGCATGAACGTGTGATTCGATTTCCTTGTCAATGTTGGGCCACCAGACGTGAGTGCGCGCTACCGCTCTCATGCCAGTGATTCCCGGATGTCCTTCGTGAAGCACACTGAGGACTGCTGATCTTAGAATGGATGGTATCACTAATCGTCCATTCTTCGTATGATAGTTCCAATCTCTTCTCAAAAAAGGTGTGCAATTCTTTAGTAACATCATCCTTCTTGTGGGGCCATCCATGTTGTACATACGTTAATACCCGATTCAATATTTCATCTTCCAGTGTTTTCTTTCTCAGGTGATTCGAAGATAGTGCAATATCGTCGAGCCTAACGTGCAATAATTTAGCTCCGAATGATGCCGCCTCTTCTTCCGATGTTGATAATTCTGTTGTGCAAATTGGAAGCCTTGATAGTGCATCTGCTGGGTTATCTTTTCCTGGCAAGTATTGAATTTCGTAATCAAAGCCTGATAGGATTATAGCCCATCGTGTTAACCGATTTGCAGCCAATTTCGGAAGTTCGTTTTTCTCACCGAGCAAATGAATAAGAGGTTTGTGGTCTGTTCGTATTGTGAAGTGTCGCCCTACCAAATACTGTCGAAATTTACTCAATCCAAATATGATTCCCAGTGTTTCTTTGTCTAAGGCCGAGTATTTCTTTTCCGCTGCTGTCAACGTTCTTGAGGCAAAACTAATTGGTTTTTCTGTATTGTTAGGAAATTTATGAGACAGCACAGCTCCAACCCCCATGTCACTCGCATCGGATGTGAGGATTAGTGGTAATGAAGAATTGTAATGTGTCAAGTGGTCTGCTGATAGTAGAATTTCTTTTACCGCCTTTACTATAGTTGATTCTTTGGATGTCCATTGCCATTTTCTTCCTTTGCATAGCAGTTCGTGAAGTGGAGCACAAAGTGACTGTAAATTTGGAACAAATTTGCTGTAATAATTGAATGAGCCTAACAGTGACCTTAATTCCTTTGCGTTAAGTGGGTCTGGCATGTTAGATATTGCTTCAACGTGTTCTTGAGTTGGTCTGATTCCCTGTTTATCGATAAGATGGCCAAGATAGATTATTTCCTCCTTGAACCATTTGCATTTTTCTTGTTGTGTCCTAAGTCCTGATTGTTGGAAACGTTGAAGAACTTGCTGTACACGTGAGAGATGCTCCTCTTTTGTAGGTGCCGTCACAATGATATCATCAAGGTAGTTGGCTACCCCTGGAATCCCTGATAAAATTTGCTCGATCGTCCGTTGAAACAACCCTGGTGCAAAAGACACTCCGAACGGCAATCGTTTGTACCTGAAGAATCCTTTGTGTGTCGCCACCACCAAGAATTTCCGAGATGTTTCCTCTACCTCCATCTGAAGGTACGCATCGCGAAGGTCTATAACTGAAAACTGAGTACCTCCATTGAGTTTAGTCACTAAATCTTCAAAGGTTGGAATTGGATGGTGGTCAGAATGTATACAGGGATTGATAGTGACTTTGAAATCACCACACAGTCTTATTTTTCCGTTTGCTTTTACGGATATCACAAGTGGAGACGCCCATTCAATTGGGGTTATTGTCGGATCTACCCGCTCCAAAATCCCGGCATCCAATAATCGGTTTAGCTCTTCTTCAACAGCCCCCTGCAGTGCAAATGGTACTCTTCTGGGCCGAAAGATTTTTGGTTGAGCGTTGTTCTTTATGTGAATTATTGCTTTATGATTTCTAATTGTGCCAGTTCCCTCATTGAAAACGTCGGAAAACTCTTGTTGTAATTGTTTAATGCTATCCTCTACCCATTTGGTGTTTTCATTTTTCTGTTCACTTGTTTTCCTAATTTTAGCTCCTTTAGGAAGTGGCAGTTGAAAAGCTAAGATCCAATTCATTCCGAATAAAGGAACATCAGCTGCTTTTATTACAATTACGGGTAGTTTGATGGTTCTGTTGAACCCTCTAACACTTACAGATGTTTCACCCAATGTCTCTACCACTAAACCAGTGTAAGCTACTAGACTCGAAACCTTCTCTAATTTAGGTGATCCAATTGACCGCCAAATTGTCTCGCTGATGACTGACTTGGACGCTCCTGAATCAAAAAGCATTTCAACAGGAACGTTGTTTATTTTCACCGTTATAAAAGCTTCGCAGCCCCTCTCAATTTTTCGAATAAGCTCAACCTGATCATCATCCGAGTCTGAATTTGAATGTTCACGGATCTGCCGAGCCCCTAATTGTTTCTTTTTTATCGTTACCTTCCCCGTTTTTATACAGACGCGAGCAAAGTGGTTCAGTTTTCGACAATACCTACATTCTAAACCTGCAGCAGGACACTCCTTCCCTTCTCTATGTAATGAACCTCCACATTTGAAACAATTGACCCCGTCCTGTAAAATGACCGTGGAGCTGGGCGAATTGCGTGATGATGGACTTGTTTTAACTCTATGTGCATTAAATTTGTCATTACCTTTAGACATTTGAATGTTATTCTGCTGAACTTTGGCATTCTCTAATAGTTGTGAATACGCCTCAATGTCCTCGAACGTACTCTTGACGGACGGATATTTGCGTAATATCTCCTGTTGCCAACCTGGCTCGTTAATTCCTAGCAGAAGTTGATCCCGCAATCGTTCCATTAACGACGTTTTAAACTGGCATCGCGTAGCCTGTGACCGTAATCGTGCCACATATTCCGTCACGGTTTCAGTCTCATATCTGTTCATTTGAGTAAATTTCAACCTCTCACTCAATGAAACATCCTTTCTTCCATAGTTTTTACTCAAAACATCAATCAGGTCTACGTAGTCAACGTCCTCTAGTCCCTCGGGATAGAAATAGTCAACTAAGACGCGAAATGGTTTCCCACTTGTCTTGGCCAGTAAGAATTTACGCTTGTTGTTGTCTTCATCAACATGGCATGATCTAAGCGCAATATTAAATCTGGAATACCAGTATTCCCATTCCTCACTTTCCGGGTTGAAACTTTCAATATTAAAATCTTTGAGTGACATAGATATTTTTACCTCTGGTGCTGCTTCTTCCCTGTCCTTCCGAGCTTTCGTTTTTGTCCTCGTCGCCATTCTGTAGTATAACGTACTTAAGTGTTACTGAATCCAGTGTAGTGAATTACAAGGTTGGTGAAACGCAAGCCATTTTTATTAAGAATGAACTTATCACAGTGAACACACATCGTAGTAACGTGGAACGTGGTGATATGTAAATTATAACTTCTATGGTTGGAAATTATTGCTGAGATGGTGATACCACAGGATGTAGGGATTTTTTTGATACTATTGTAGGGATTTTGAGATATTTCATCTGGCAACACTGGTCGACCCACATTCACCGACAGCCACACAGGAATGGAAGTATTGGTTGAAGACTTTCGAAATCTTTGCTGCTGCCTTTGCTGATATTAATGATGAGGGTAAGCTAAACCTCCTCATTAATCGTGTCTCCCCAACAGTCTATCAACTGATTGCTGACAAAACTACATTCGCGGTGTTTGGATGGAAGCTTTCAACAACAACAACAACACCGACAACAACTGAAGTGGAATAAGGAGTTCAGTTCCCATGGAAAACTATGATCGATTTGTCGTGTATTTTTGATATATGCAATTGGAACATAAATATACCTTCAATTTAAAGTGTTTAGTTCAATAACTATAACAAATAAAACACGCGGATGCCGTGGAGTTATTAAAAATAACTTACATAAAACCCACCAATGAAATATTCGCTAGACATACCTAAGCCTCTCGGAAACAGTCTCCAGATGAATCGATTGACCAGTATCACCAGGCATTACAGCTGCTGAGCAAGAACTGTGACTTTGTTGCAGTGGATGCAGAAACTCATCGAAAAACCTATGTACGCGATTCATTTATCCGAGGTATCAGGTCTCAACACATTCGTCTTAGATTACTAGAGTTCAATTCACTCTCCCTCGATGAGGCTGTTGAGAAAGCACGTGCATTAGAGTCGGCTAAAAACCAGTCAGCCTCCTATTCGTTGTTGGATGCAAATCTCAATGCAGTTCCTTCAGTCCCACGGGAACTTACGGCCCCTTCTGAAGAATCATCACAGAGCTTAGCAGTCATACGCCCAAATCAAAAATGCTTCTTTTGTGGGCGCTCTCGACACCGCAATCGACAACAGTGCCCAGCAATCGATTCTAAGTGCGATAAATGCTCAAAAATCGGTCATTGGGCTTCCGTCTGCAGATCTTCACGGACTAAATCGCCAACACCAACCAAGTCAGCAGCTCTTATTGCGGCCTCTTCCTCCATTCTTGATAGGGCCACCGTTCCAATACAGGTTAACAATGTACCCACTCATGCCTTAATTGACACAGGGAGCTCAGAAACTTTCATCTCCCAGAAATTCGTGGATTCGTGCAAATTCAAAACATTTCCCACAACTGGTTCAGTTTCAATGGCATCTACTTCTCTTAATTCACCGATTTCTAGCTACTGTCTAGCCAACTTGAAACTCCTTGAACATAGCTATACAAATGCCAAGATGAATGTACTCCCCGACCTATGCAGTGATGTCATTATCGGACATGACTTACTCAAATTACATTCTGAACTCAAATTTCATTTTGGTGGATCAAAATCACCGCTGACAGTCTGTTATCTAGCACCCGCAAAAATCGAACCTCCGCCTCTCTTTGAATTCCTTACTGGGGATGTAAAACCAATTACCACAAAATCTCGGAAGCACTCGGTTGATAATTACAAATTTATGAAAAAAGAAGTTGAGAAATTACTCGAAGATGAGATTATTGAGGAGAGCAGATCCCCTTGGAGAGCTCAAGCTTTTGTGGTTAGCAGCGATAATCATAAAAAACGCATGGTGATCGATTACTCGCAAACGATCAACCGTTACACGCTTTTGGATGCGTATCCCCTGCCAGATATTGAGCATACGGTCGCCAAGGTATCAAAAAACTCCTGGTTCTGCACAATCGATTTCAAAAGTGCCTACCACCAGATTCCCCTACGAGAGAAGGATCGGCCTTATACTGCGTTTGAGGCATGTGGCCGCCTCTACCAATTTTGACGTTTAGCATTTGGCCTTACGGATGGGGTTCCTTGTTTCCAGCGTGTTATAGACGATTTAATTACTAAGGAGAAGCTAGAGAAGACGTACGCATATTTAGACGACGTCACTGTTTGTGGGGGGGACAAGGAGGAACATGACAAAAATCTCAAACGTTTCATAGATGCAATTTAAAAATACGGTTTCACTATAAATCGAGAGAAAAGTAAATATGCTCAAAACTCAATCAAACTCCTTGGTTATAGAATAGAGAACAAAACCATTTCACCTGATCCTGAACGTCTCAAACCACTCCTCAGCCTGCCTCCTCCCAATTCTGCAAAAGAACTTCAAAGAACTATTGGCATATTTGCTCATTACTCTAACCTGTTCTTTTCGCAAAACATGGCGTCTAGTAATCCCCAAGTGTGGCACATGATTTTTCATTGTTTTTCGACGCTGATTCACATGGTGCTATCAGTTTTTTTATTTGACTCGATTTGAACGAAATAATGGCCGAAAGTCGGTTATTTTGTATGAAAAAAAAAAAACGTGTTTTGAAGCGTGTGTTTGCACATGAATTACATAATTTGCTGTTCCCATCCCCTCATTCCATTACGGGCGCGCTTAATGATGAATGGGTGAGAAGAGCGCAAGCCTATGTAGAAGACAATGGACGTCAGTTTGAACGGATTATGTAATTTCTTATTTTATTTTATTTATGGTCATAGCCGGTTCCAAGCTTTAGGTAGAGCGTGCGCTTGATGTGGAGAGGAAGGGTTTGGCTAGCCAGGAGATATTTTATTTGCTGAATCCTTGATCGAATGGTGGTACTTATGGATCTATGGTGGTACTTGAATGTTCGAATTCAATTTGCTGTCCAGTGTAACCCCGAGGTAACGAACTGACTCGTCTTTTCAAACTGCCTGGCCATCGAGCATTACATCAGGAACAGTGACGGCGAGTTTATAGGTGAAGCACACCAGGGTTGTTTTAGTGGCGTTCAGCTGAATTTTCCATTTATTTGTCCACTGGCTTAGTTGGTCGCCGTATTCTTGGAGGACGGCATGAGCTTGCTGTGCAGTACCCTGGCGTACCAGGACGGCTTGGTCATCTGCGAAGTGAGCGGTAAGTATAGATGGACTTTTTGGGTAGTCATGTGTGAAAAACTCTGCAAATTCTTGACACAACGGTTTATTATCTTCCTTGTGCAGATCCCCCTTCTGTCTATACCAGACTGTATAGCAAATCGGCACCATACCATATTCTCACCGTACTCATACCATACCATACGAATTTCTTTCCTATCATACCATACTGTATTATACCAAATCATACATACAATAATATACCATACCATACTCATACCATGTCATACAAACCGAGTGAATATTGAAATATCATCCATTTCTGACCTATATTTAAAATTTCAAGTATCTAGCTCATCATCAAAATTTAATTTGTTTAAACAAATAGGTATTATTTAAACAATTTTACAGACAAGAAACCGAGTGAATATTGCATTGTGATCCGGTTCTGAACTATTTTTAAAATTTCAAGTCAATAGCTCATCATCAAAATGTAATTTGTATTATTACAAAAAGGTATTATTTAAACAATTTTACAGATGAGAAACCGAGTGAATATTGCAATGTGGTCTATCCCCGACTCACGGTTAAAATTTCTAGACTGTAGTTTACCGGGAAGATGAAAAAAGGTAGTTTTATTCTGGGCGTTTGGGGGTTGGGTCACATAACGGCCGTTTTCGACGCGAAAGTTTAGTGTTTTTCCTAAAACTTTGCGCGGTCACTGTGAACGAACGGCTGGTCGTACAAAGCTGCGGATGGTCTTAAAAAATTCTACGGAACAAACTCTATCTAAATATGAAATAAAAAACATACCGTTCTATATGAATTTTTCGAGATATGAGATTTTCAAATTTTCAAAATTTGTTTTGAACCCTTTCCCCTTGACCTAGGGTTCTGAAAAGTTTCGAGGACCATTGTGGGGTTGGTCGAAACCCATAAAAAAAATTTCGTAATTTTAACTCAACGCTAACTGGGCAAAGTGGCGCGGACGGCGTACGGCGGACGGCGTACGGCGTACGGCGTACGGCGTACGGCGTACGGCGTACGGCGTACGGCGGACGGACGGATTTTTTTTTATTCGATTTTCTGAATCTACGTATCTTGAAACGTAAACCAACAAATTTTGAGGGGGGGTTAAAAAAATTTTTTCTTTGGGCGATTCCAATGGTTCATTATCGGATAATAAACCAAAAAATCCGTCCGTCCGCCGTACGCCGTACGCCGTCCGCGCCACTTTGCCCAGTTAGCGTTGAGTTAAAATTACGAAATTTTTTTTATGGGTTTCGACCAACCCCACAATGGTCCTCGAAACTTTTCAGAACCCTAGGTCAAGGGGAAGGGGTTCAAAACAAATTTTGAAAATTTGAAAATCTCATATCTCGAAAAATTCATATAGAACGGTATGTTTTTTATTTCATATTTAGATAGAGTTTGTTCCGTAGAATTTTTTAAGACCATCCGCAGCTTTGTAGGACCAGCCGTTCGTTCACAATGACGGCTCAAAGATTGTGCCTCACAACTCGATCGTGACTCAAATTGTTGAAATACAGGTCCATTTTCATACTAACAAGCTCTTTGGAACATCATATGGCTTAAGTGATGTCGAGTTTGTTGTTCTGAGGTGCATTTCGTGCTACTGAAATGAAGGTAATTTCGAATGTTTGTTGGTAGGTACTTCTTTTATAGAAAAATTATTACCGACGTAGTATTAAAAACCCCAGAATTATATCGTATTAATTGATCATAATTAATAATAATTATTATTAATAATAAATACGAATTATTAATACCTAACAATAAATTATAATAATTTTCACTAGGTACTTGATAAAATTGTTAATAATTAGTGATAATTGATAATAATAATTAATCTAACATTTAGGATATAGACATTCAGACCTAGTGATCTAGACAGACGGGTGATCTGTACAAAGAAGATAATGAACCGTTGTGTCAAGAATTTGCAGAGTTTTTTTCGTTTTCACGAAGTATTTGAGTCGACAATTGCTCTTCTTGAAGGTCCATTTGAACTCAAATCAACACGTCGAGTCGATATGAAGTCAACTTTTTTTCGTTTTCACGAAGTAGTTGAGTCGACAATTGCTCTTCTTGAAGGTCCATTCGAACTCAAATCAACACCTCGAGTCGATATGAAGTCAACTTTTTTTCGTTTTCACGAAGTATTTGAGTCGACAATTGCTCTTCTTGAAGGTCCATTCGAACTCAAATCAACACGTCGAGTCGATATGAAGTCAACTTTTTTTCGTTTTCACAAAGTATTTGAGTCGACAATTACTCTTCTTGAAGGTCCATTCGAACTCAAATCAACACGTCGAGTCGATATGAAGTCAAATTTTTTTCGTTTTCACAAAGTATTTGAGTCGACAATTACTCTTCTTGAAGGTCCATTCGAACTCAAATCAACAAGTCGAGTCGATATGAAGTCAACTTTTTTTCGTTTTCACGAAGTATTTGAGTCGACAATTACTCTTCTTGAAGGTCCATTCGAACTCAAATCAACACGTCGAGTCGATATGAAGTCAACTTTTTTTCGTTTTCACGAAGTAGTTGAGTCGACAATTGCTCTTCTTGAAGGTCCATTCGAACTCGAATCAACACCTCGAGTCGATATGAAGTCAACTTTTTTTTCGTTTTCACGAAGTATTTGAGTCGACAATTGTTCTTCTTGAAGGTCCATTCGAACTCAAATCAACACCTCGAGTCGATATGAAGTCAACTTTTTTTCGTTTTCACGAAGTAGTTGAGTCGACAATTGCTCTTCTTGAAGGTCCATTCGAACTCAAATCAACACCTCGAGTCGATATGAAGTCAACTTTTTTTCGTTTTCACGAAGTATTTGAGTCGACAATTGCTCTTCTTGAAGGTCCATTCGAACTCAAATCAACACGTCGAGTCGATATGAAGTCAACTTTTTTTCGTTTTCACGAAGTACTTAGTTGAGTCGACAATTGCTCTTCTTGAAGGTCCATTCGAACTCAAATCAACACCTCGAGTCGATATGAAGTCAACTTTTTTTCGTTTTCACGAAGTATTTGAGTCGACAATTACTCTTCTTGAAGGTCCATTCGAACTCAAATCAACACGTCGAGTCGATATGAAGTCAACTTTTTTTCGTTTTCACGAAGTAGTTGAGTCGACAATTGCTCTTCTTGAAGGTCCATTCGAACTCAAATCAACACCTCGAGTCGATATGAAGTCAACTTTTTTTCGTTTTCACGAAGTATTTGAGTCGACAATTGCTCTTCTTGAAGGTTCATTCGAACTCAAATCAACACGTCGAGTCGATATGAAGTCAACTTTTTTTCGTTTTCACGAAGTAGTTGAGTCGACAATTGCTCTTCTTGAAGGTCCATTCGAACTCAAATCAACACCTCGAGTCGATATGAAGTCAACTTTTTTTCGTTTTCACGAAGTATTTGAGTCGACAATTGCTCTTCTTGAAGGTCCATTCGAACTCAAATCAACACGTCGAGTTGATATGAAGTCAACTTTTTATCGTTTTCACGAAGTAGTTGAGTCGACAATTGCTCTTCTTGAAGGTCCATTCGAACTCAAATCAACACCTCGAGTCGATATGAAGTCAACTTTTTTTCGTTTTCACGAAGTATTTGAGTCGACAATTGCTCTTCTTGAAGGTCCATTCGAACTCAAATCAACACGTCGAGTCGATATGAAGTCAACTTTTTTTCGTTTTCACAAAGTATTTGAGTCGACAATTACTCTTCTTGAAGGTCCATTCGAACTCAAATCAACACGTCGAGTCGATATGAAGTCAACTTTTTTTCGTTTTCACAAAGTATTTGAGTCGACAATTACTCTTCTTGAAGGTCCATTCGAACTCAAATCAACACGTCGAGTCGATATGAAGTCAACTTTTTTTCGTTTTCACGAAGTATTTGAGTCGACAATTGCTCTTCTTGAAGGTCCATTCGAACTCAAATCAACACCTCGAGTCGATGTGAAGTCAACTTTTTTTCGTTTTCACGAAGTATTTGAGTCGACAATTGCTCTTCTTGAAGGTCCATTCGAACTCGAATCAACACCTCGAGTCGATATGAAGTCAACTTTTTTTTCGTTTTCACGAAGTATTTGAGTCGACAATTGCTCTTCTTGAAAGTCCATTCGAACTCAAAAAACACCTCAAGTCGATATGAAGTCAACTTTTTTTCGTTTTCACGAAGTATTTGAGTCGACAATTGCTCTTCTTGAAGGTCCATTCGAACTCAAATAAACACGTCGAGTCGATATGAAGTCAACTTTTTTTCGTTTACACGAAGTATTTGAGTCGACAATTGCTCTTCTTGAAGGTCCATTGGAACTCAAATCAACACCTCGAGTCGATATGAAGTCAACTTTTTTTCGTTTTCACGAAGTAGTTGAGTCGACAATTGCTCTTCTTGAAGGTCCATTCGAACTCAAATAAACACCTCGAGTCGACATGAAGTCAACTTTTTTTCGTTTTCACGAAGTATTTGAGTCGACAATTGCTCTTCTTGAAGGTCCATTCGAACTCAAATCAACACCTCGAGTCGATGTGAAGTCAACTTTTTTTCGTTTTCACGAAGTATTTGAGTCGACAATTGCTCTTCTTGAAGGTCCATTCGAACTCAAATCAACACCTCGAGTCGATATGAAGTCAACTTTTTTTCGTTTTCACGAAGTATTTGAGTCGAAAATTACTCTTCTTGAAGGTCCATTCGAATGCGTTTCGTGCTACTGAAATGAAGGTAATTTCGAATGTTTGTTGGTAGGTACTTCTTTTATAGAAAAATTATTACCGACGTAGTATTAAAAACCCCAGAATTATATCGTATTAATTGATCATAATTAATAATAATTATTATTAATAATAAATACGAATTATTAATACCTAACAATAAATTATAATAATTTTCACTAGGTACTTGATAAAATTGTTAATAATTAGTGATAATTGATAATAATAATTAATCTAACATTTAGGATCTAGACATTTAGACCTAGTGATCTAGACAGAAGGGTGATCTGAACAAAGAAGATAATGAACCGTTGTGTCAAGAATTTCGTTTTCACGAAGTATTTGAGTGGACAATTGCTCTTCTTGAAGGTCCATTCGAACTCAAATCAACACCTCAAGTCGATTTGAAGTAAACTTTTTTTTCGTTTTCACGAAGTATTTGAGTCGACAATTGCTCTTCTTGAAAGTCCATTCGAACTCAAAAAACACCTCAAGTCGATATGAAGTCAACTTTTTTTCGTTTTCACGAAGTATTTGAGTCGACAATTGCTCTTCTTGAAGGTCCATTCGAACTCAAATAAACACGTCGAGTCGATATGAAGTCAACTTTTTTTCGTTTTCACGAAGTATTTGAGTCGACAATTGCTCTTCTTGAAGGTCCATTGGAACTCAAATCAACACCTCGAGTCGATATGAAGTCAACTTTTTTTCGTTTTCACGAAGTAGTTGAGTCGACAATTGCTCTTCTTGAAGGTCCATTCGAACTCAAATAAACACCTCGAGTCGATATGAAGTCAACTTTTTTTCGTTTTCAGGAAGTATTTGAGTCGACAATTGCTCTTCTTGAAGGTCCATTCGAACTCAAATCAACACGTCGAGTCGATATGAAGTCAACTTTTTTTCGTTTTCACGAAGTAGTTGAGTCGACAATTGCTCTTCTTGAAGGTCCATTCGAACTCGAATCAACACCTCGAGTCGATATGAAGTCAACTTTTTTTTCGTTTTCACGAAGTATTTGAGTCGACAATTGCTCTTCTTGAAAGTCCATTCGAACTCAAAAAACACCTCAAGTCGATATGAAGTCAACTTTTTTTCGTTTTCACGAAGTATTTGAGTCGACAATTGCTCTTCTTGAAGGTCCATTCGAACTCAAATAAACACGTCGAGTCGATATGAAGTCAACTTTTTTTCGTTTTCACGAAGTATTTGAGTCGACAATTGCTCTTCTTGAAGGTCCATTGGAACTCAAATCAACACCTCGAGTCGATATGAAGTCAACTTTTTTCGTTTTCACGAAGTAGTTGAGTCGACAATTGCTCTTCTTGAAGGTCCATTCGAACTCAAATAAACACCTCGAGTCGATATGAAGTCAACTTTTTTTCGTTTTCAGGAAGTATTTGAGTCGACAATTGCTCTTCTTGAAGGTCCATTCGAACTCAAATCAACACGTCGAGTCGATATGAAGTCAACTTTATTTCGTTTTCACAAAGTATTTGAGTCGACAATTACTCTTCTTGAAGGTCCATTCGAACTCAAATCAACACGTCGAGTCGATATGAAGTCAACTTTTTTTCGTTTTCACAAAGTATTTGAGTCGACAATTGCTCTTCTTGAAGGTCCATTGGAACTCAAATCAACACCTCGAGTCGATATGAAGTCAACTTTTTTTCGTTTTCACGAAGTAGTTGAGTCGACAATTGCTCTTCTTGAAGGTCCATTCGAACTCAAATAAACACCTCGAGTCGACATGAAGTCAACTTTTTTTCGTTTTCACGAAGTATTTGAGTCGACAATTGCTCTTCTTGAAGGTCCATTCGAACTCAAATCAACACCTCGAGTCGATGTGAAGTCAACTTTTTTTCGTTTTCACGAAGTATTTGAGTCGACAATTGCTCTTCTTGAAGGTCCATTCGAACTCAAATCAACACCTCGAGTCGATATGAAGTCAACTTTTTTTCGTTTTCACGAAGTATTTGAGTCGAAAATTACTCTTCTTGAAGGTCCATTCGAATGCGTTTCGTGCTACTGAAATGAAGGTAATTTCGAATGTTTGTTGGTAGGTACTTCTTTTATAGAAAAATTATTACCGACGTAGTATTAAAAACCCCAGAATTATATCGTATTAATTGATCATAATTAATAATAATTATTATTAATAATAAATACGAATTATTAATACCTAACAATAAATTATAATAATTTTCACTAGGTACTTGATAAAATTGTTAATAATTAGTGATAATTGATAATAATAATTAATCTAACATTTAGGATCTAGACATTTAGACCTAGTGATCTAGACAGAAGGGTGATCTGAACAAAGAAGATAATGAACCGTTGTGTCAAGAATTTCGTTTTCACGAAGTATTTGAGTGGACAATTGCTCTTCTTGAAGGTCCATTCGAACTCAAATCAACACCTCAAGTCGATTTGAAGTAAACTTTTTTTTCGTTTTCACGAAGTATTTGAGTCGACAATTGCTCTTCTTGAAAGTCCATTCGAACTCAAAAAACACCTCAAGTCGATATGAAGTCAACTTTTTTTCGTTTTCACGAAGTATTTGAGTCGACAATTGCTCTTCTTGAAGGTCCATTCGAACTCAAATAAACACGTCGAGTCGATATGAAGTCAACTTTTTTTCGTTTTCACGAAGTATTTGAGTCGACAATTGCTCTTCTTGAAGGTCCATTGGAACTCAAATCAACACCTCGAGTCGATATGAAGTCAACTTTTTTTCGTTTTCACGAAGTAGTTGAGTCGACAATTGCTCTTCTTGAAGGTCCATTCGAACTCAAATAAACACCTCGAGTCGATATGAAGTCAACTTTTTTTCGTTTTCAGGAAGTATTTGAGTCGACAATTGCTCTTCTTGAAGGTCCATTCGAACTCAAATCAACACGTCGAGTCGATATGAAGTCAACTTTTTTTCGTTTTCACGAAGTAGTTGAGTCGACAATTGCTCTTCTTGAAGGTCCATTCGAACTCGAATCAACACCTCGAGTCGATATGAAGTCAACTTTTTTTTCGTTTTCACGAAGTATTTGAGTCGACAATTGCTCTTCTTGAAAGTCCATTCGAACTCAAAAAACACCTCAAGTCGATATGAAGTCAACTTTTTTTCGTTTTCACGAAGTATTTGAGTCGACAATTGCTCTTCTTGAAGGTCCATTCGAACTCAAATAAACACGTCGAGTCGATATGAAGTCAACTTTTTTTCGTTTTCACGAAGTATTTGAGTCGACAATTGCTCTTCTTGAAGGTCCATTGGAACTCAAATCAACACCTCGAGTCGATATGAAGTCAACTTTTTTCGTTTTCACGAAGTAGTTGAGTCGACAATTGCTCTTCTTGAAGGTCCATTCGAACTCAAATAAACACCTCGAGTCGATATGAAGTCAACTTTTTTTCGTTTTCAGGAAGTATTTGAGTCGACAATTGCTCTTCTTGAAGGTCCATTCGAACTCAAATCAACACGTCGAGTCGATATGAAGTCAACTTTATTTCGTTTTCACAAAGTATTTGAGTCGACAATTACTCTTCTTGAAGGTCCATTCGAACTCAAATCAACACGTCGAGTCGATATGAAGTCAACTTTTTTTCGTTTTCACGAAGTATTTGAGTCGACAATTGCTCTTCTTGAAGGTCCATTCGAACTCAAATCAACACCTCGAGTCGATGTGAAGTCAACTTTTTTTCGTTTTCACGAAGTATTTGAGTCGACAATTGCTCTTCTTGAAGGTCCATTCGAACTCAAATCAACACCTCGAGTCGATATGAAGTCAACTTTTTTTCGTTTTCACGAAGTATTTGAGTCGACAATTACTCTTCTTGAAGGTCCATTCGAACTCAAATCAACACGTCGAGTCGATATGAAGTCAACTTTATTTCGTTTTCACGAAGTATTTGAGTCGACAATTACTCTTCTTGAAGGTCCATTCGAACTCAAATCAACACGTCGAGTCGATATGAAATCAACTTTTTTTTCGTTTTCACGAAGTATTTGAGTCGACAATTGCTCTTCTTGAAGGTCCATTCGAACTCAAATAAACACCTCGAGTCGATATGAAGTCAACTTTTTTTCGTTTTCAGGAAGTATTTGAGTCGACAATTGCTCTTCTTGAAGGTCCATTCGAACTCAAATCAACACGTCGAGTCGATATGAAGTCAACTTTTTTTCGTTTTCACGAAGTAGTTGAGTCGACAATTGCTCTTCTTGAAGGTCCATTCGAACTCGAATCAACACCTCGAGTCGATATGAAGTCAACTTTTTTTTCGTTTTCACGAAGTATTTGAGTCGACAATTGCTCTTCTTGAAGGTCCATTCGAACTCAAATCAACACGTCGAGTCGATATGAAGTCAACTTTATTTCGTTTTCACAAAGTATTTGAGTCGACAATTACTCTTCTTGAAGGTCCATTCGAACTCAAATCAACACGTCGAGTCGATATGAAGTCAACTTTTTTTCGTTTTCACGAAGTATTTGAGTCGACAATTGCTCTTCTTGAAGGTCCATTCGAACTCAAATCAACACCTCGAGTCGATGTGAAGTCAACTTTTTTTCGTTTTCACGAAGTATTTGAGTCGACAATTGCTCTTCTTGAAGGTCCATTCGAACTCAAATCAACACCTCGAGTCGATATGAAGTCAACTTTTTTTCGTTTTCACGAAGTATTTGAGTCGACAATTACTCTTCTTGAAGGTCCATTCGAACTCAAATCAACACGTCGAGTCGATATGAAGTCAACTTTATTTCGTTTTCACGAAGTATTTGAGTCGACAATTACTCTTCTTGAAGGTCCATTCGAACTCAAATCAACACGTCGAGTCGATATGAAATCAACTTTTTTTCGTTTTCACGAAGTAGTTGAGTCGACAATTGCTCTTCTTGAAGGTCCATTCGAACTCAAATCAACACCTCGAGTCGATATGAAGTCAACTTTTTTTCGTTTTCACGAAGTATTTGAGTCGACAATTGCTCTTCTTGAAGGTCCATTCGAACTCAAATCAACACGTCGAGTCGATATGAAGTCAACTTTTTTTCGTTTTCACGAAGTAGTTGAGTCGACAATTGCTCTTCTTGAAGGTCCATTCGAACTCAAATCAACACCTCGAGTCGATATGAAGTCAACTTTTTTTCGTTTTCACGAAGTATTTGAGTCGACAATTGCTCTTCTTGAAGGTCCATTCGAACTCAAATCAACACGTCGAGTCGATATGAAGTCAACTTTTTTTCGTTTTCACGAAGTATTTGAGTCGACAATTACTCTTCTTGAAGGTCCATTCGAACTCAAATCAACACGTCGAGTCGATATGAAGTCAACTTTTTTTCGTTTTCACGAAGTATTTGAGTCGACAATTGCTCTTCTTGAAGGTCCATTCGAACTCAAATAAACACGTCGAGTCGATATGAAGTCAACTTTTTTTCGTTTTCACGAAGTATTTGAGTCGACAATTGCTCTTCTTGAAGGTCCATTCGAACTCAAATCAACACCTCGAGTCGATATGAAGTCAACTTTTTTTCGTTTTCACGAAGTAGTTGAGTCGACAATTGCTCTTCTTGAAGGTCCATTCGAACTCAAATAAACACGTCGAGTCGATATGAAGTCAACTTTATTTCGTTTTCACAAAGTATTTGAGTCGACAATTACTCTTCTTGAAGGTCCATTCGAACTCAAATCAACACGTCGAGTCGATATGAAGTCAACTTTTTTTCGTTTTCACGAAGTATTTGAGTCGACAATTGCTCTTCTTGAAGGTCCATTCGAACTCAAATCAACACCTCGAGTCGATGTGAAGTCAACTTTTTTTCGTTTTCACGAAGTATTTGAGTCGACAATTGCTCTTCTTGAAGGTCCATTCGAACTCAAATAAACACGTCGAGTCGATATGAAGTCAACTTTTTGGTTTATTATCTTCGATAATGAACCATTGGAATCGCCCAAAGAAAAAATTTTTTTAACCCCCCCTCAAAATTTGTTGGTTTACGTTTCAAGATACGTAGATTCAGAAAATCGAATAAAAAAACTCTGCAAATTCTTGACACAACGGTTCATTATCTTCTTTGTACAGATCACCCTTCTGTCTAGATCACTAGGTCTAAATGTCTAGATCCTAAATGTTAGATTAATTATTATTATCAATTTTATCAAGTACCTAGTGAAAATTATTATAATTTATTGTTAGGTATTAATAATTCGTATTTATTAATAATAATGATTATTAATAATTATGATTAATTAATACGATATAATTCTGGGGTTTTTAATACTACGTCGGTAATAATTTTTTTATAAAAGAAGTACCTACCAACAAACATTCGAAATTACCTTCATTTCCGTAAAACGCACCTCAGAACAATAAACTCGACATCACTTAAGCCATATGATGTTCCAAAGAGCTTGTTAGTATGAAAATGGACCTGTATTTCAACAGTTTGATTCACGATCGTGTTGTGAGGCACAATCTTTGAGCCGTCATTGTGAACGAACGGCTGGTCGTACAAAGCTGCGGATGGTCTTAAAAAATTCTACCGAACAAACTCTATCTAAATATGAAATAAAAAAACTCTGCAAATTCTTGACACAACGGTTCATTATCTTCTTTGTACAGATCACCCTTCTGTCTAGATCACTAGGTCTAAATGTCTGGATCCTAAATTTTAGATTAATTATTATTATCAATTATCACTAATTATTAACAATTTTATCAAGTACCTAGTGAAAATTATTATAATTCATTGTTGGGTATTAATAATTTGTATTTATTATTTATAATAATTATTATTAATTATTATTAATTAATACGATATAATTCTGGGGTTTTTAATACTACGTCGGTAATAATTTTTCTATAAAAGAAGTACCTACCAACAAACATTCGAAATTACCTTCATTTCAGTAGCACGAAACGCACCTCAGAACAACAAACTCGACATATGATGTTTCAAAGAGCTTGTTAGTATGAAAATGGACCTGTATTTCAACAGTTTGAGTCACGATCGTGTTGTGAGGCACAATCTTTGAGCCGTCATTGTGAACGAACGGCTGGTCGTACAAAGCTGCGGATGGTCTTAAAAAATTCTACGGAACAAGCTCTATCTAAATATGAAATAAAAAACATATCGTTCTATATGAATTTTTCGAGATATGGAATTTTCAAAATTTCAAAATTCGTTTTGAACCCCTTCCCCTTGACCTAGGGTTATGAAAAGTTTCGAGGATCATTGTGGGGCTGGTCCAAACCCAGAAACCAAATTTCGTAATTTTAGCTCAACGCTAACTGGGCAAAGTGGCGCGGACGGCGGACGGCGGACGGCGTACGGCGGACGGCGTACGGCGTACGGCGTACGGCGTACGGCGTACGGCGGACGGACGGATTTTTTTTTATTCGATTTTCTGAATCTACGTATCTTGAAACGTAAACCAACAAATTTTGAGGGGGGGTTAAAAAAATTTTTTCTTTGGGCGATTCCAATGGTTCATTATCGAAGATAATAAACCAACATACCGTTTGATGGGAATTTTTCGAAATATGGAATTTTCAAAATTTCAAAATTCGTTTTGAACCCCTTCCCCTTGACCTAGGGTTATGAAAAGTTTCGAGGATCATTGTGGGGCTGGTCCAAACCCAGAAACCAAATTTCGTAATTTTAACTCAACGCTAACTGGGCAAAGTGGCGCGGACGGCGGACGGCGTACGGCGGACGGCGTACGGCGGACGGACGGATTTTGGTTTATTATCTTCGATAATGAACCATTGGAATCGCCCAAAGAAAAAAAAATTTTAACCCCCCCTCAAAATTTGTTGGTTTACGTTTCAAGACACGTAGATTCAGAAAATCGAATAAAAAAAAACTCTGCAAATTCTTGACACAACGGTTCATTATCTTCTTTGTACAGATCACCCTTCTGTCTAGATCACTAGGTCTAAATGTCTAGATCCTAAATGTTAGATTAATTATTATTGTCAATTATCACTAATTATTAACAATTTTATCAAGTACCTAGTGAAAATTATTATAATTTATTGTTAGGTATTAATAATTCGTATTTATTATTAATAATTATTATTATTAATTATGATTAATTAATACGATATAATTCTGGGGTTTTTAATACTACGGCGGTAATAATTTTTCTATAAAAGAAGTACCCACCAACAAACATTCGAAATTACCTTCATTTCCGTAGCACGAAACGCACCTCAGAACAACAAACTCGACATCACTTAAGCCATATGATGTTCCAAAGAGCTTGTTAGTATGAAAATGGACCTGTATTTCAACAGTTTGTTCACGATCGTGTGGTGAGGCACAATCTTTGAGCCGTCATTGTGAACGAACGGCTGGTCGTACACAGCTGCAGATGGTCTTAAAAAATTCTACGGAACAAACTCTATCTAAATATGAAATAAAAAACATACCGTTCTATATGAATTTTTCGAGATATGAGATTTTCAAATTTTCGAAATTCGTTTTGAACCCCTTCCCCTTGACCTAGGGTTATGAAAAGTTTCGAGGACCATTGTGGGGTTGGTCGAAACCCATAAAAAAAATTTCGTAATTTTAACTCAACGCTAACTGGGCAAAGTGGCGCGGACGGCGTACGGCGGACGGCGTACGGCGTACGGCGTACGGCGGACGGACGGATTTTTTTTTATTCGATTTTCTGAATCTACGTATCTTGAAACGTAAACCAACAAATTTTGAGGGGGGGTTAAAAAAATTTTTTCTTTGGGCGATTCCAATGGTTCATTATCGAAGATAATAAACCAAAAATCCGTCCGTCCGCCGTACGCCGTACGCCGTCCGCGCCACTTTGCCCAGTTAGCGTTGAGTTAAAATTACGAAATTTTTTTTATGGGTTTCGACCAACCCCACAATGGTCCTCGAAACTTTTCATAACCCTAGGTCAAGGGGAAGGGGTTCAAAACGAATTTTGAAAATTTGAAAATCTCATATCTCGAAAAACTCATATAAAGGTACTCGATAAAATTGTTAATAATTAGTGATAATTGATGATAATATTTAGAATATAGACATTTAGAATATACACATTCAGACCTAGTGATCTAGACAGAAGGGTGATCTGTACAAAGAAGATAATGAATCGTTGTGTCAAGAATTTGCAGAGTTTTTCGTTTTCACGAAGTATTTGAGTCGACAATTGCTCTTCTTGAAGGTCCATTCGAACTCAAATCAACACCTCGAGTCGATATGAAGTCAACTTTTTTTCGTTTTCACGAAGTATTTGAGTGGACAATTGCTCTTCTTGAAGGTCCATTCGAACTCAAATCAACACCTCAAGTCGATTTGAAGTAAACTTTTTTTCGTTTTCACGAAGTATTTGAGTCGACAATTGCTCTTCTTGAAGGTCCATTCGAACTCAAATCAACACCTCGAGTCGATATGAAGTCAACTTTTTTTCGTTTTCACGAAGTAGTTGAGTCGACAATTGCTCTTCTTGAAGGTCCATTCGAACTCAAATCAACACCTCGAGTCGATATGAAGTCAACTTTTTTTCGTTTTCACGAAGTATTTGAGTCGACAATTACTCTTCTTGAAGGTCCATTCGAACTCAAATAAACACGTCGAGTCGATATGAAGTCAACCTTTTTTTCGTTTTCACGAAGTATTTGAGTCGACAATTGCTCTTCTTGAAGGTCCATTCGAACTCAAATCAACACCTCGAGTCGATATGAAGTCAACTTTTTTTCGTTTTCACGAAGTATTTGAGTCGACAATTACTCTTCTTGAAGGTCCATTCGAACTCAAATCAACACGTCGAGTCGATATGAAGTCAACTTTTTTTCGTTTTCACGAAGTAGTTGAGTCGACAATTGCTCTTCTTGAAGGTCCATTCGAACTCAAAAAATGCCCCTTGACCTAGGGTTATGAAAAGTTTCGAGGACCATTGTGGGGTTGGTCGAAACCCATAAAAAAAATTTCGTAATTTTAACTCAACGCTAACTGGGCAAAGTGGCGCGGACGGCGTACGGCGGTCGATATGAAGTCAACTTTTTTTTCGTTTTCACGAAGTATTTGAGTCGACAATTGCTCTTCTTGAAGGTCCATTCGAACTCAAATCAACACCTCAAGTCGATATGAAGTCAACTTTTTTTCGTTTTCACGAAGTATTTGAGTCGACAATTGCTCTTCTTGAAGGTCCATTCGAACTCAAATAAACACGTCGAGTCGATATGAAGTCAACTTTTTTTCGTTTTCACGAAGTATTTGAGTCGACAATTGCTCTTCTTGAAGGTCCATTCGAACTCAAATCAACACCTCGAGTCGATATGAAGTCAACTTTTTTTCGTTTTCACGAAGTATTTGAGTCGACAATTGCTCTTCTTGAAGGTCCATTCGAACTCAAATCAACACCTCGAGTCGATATGAAGTCAACTTTTTTTCGTTTTCACGAAGTATTTGAGTCGACAATTACTCTTCTTGAAGGTCCATTCGAACTCAAATAAACACGTCGAGTCGATATGAAGTCAACTTTTTTTCGTTTTCACGAAGTATTTGAGTCGACAATTGCTCTTCTTGAAGGTCCATTCGAACTCAAATCAACACCTCGAGTCGATATGAAGTCAACTTTTTTTCGTTTTCACGAAGTATTTGAGTCGACAGTTGCTCTTCTTGAAGGTCCATTCGAACTCAAATCAACACGTCGAGTCGATATGAAGTCAACTTTTTTTCGTTTTCACGAAGTATTTGAGTGGACAATTGCTCTTCTTGAAGGTCCATTCGAACTCAAATCAACACCTCAAGTCGATTTGAAGTAAACTTTTTTTCGTTTTCACGAAGTAGTTGAGTCGACAATTGCTCTTCTTGAAGGTCCATTCGAACTCAAATCAACACGTCGAGTCGATATGAAGTCAACTTTTTTTCGTTTTCACGAAGTAGTTGAGTCGACAATTGCTCTTCTTGAAGGTCCATTCGAACTCGAATCAACACCTCGAGTCGATATGAAGTCAACTTTTTTTTCGTTTTCACGAAGTATTTGAGTCGACAATTGCTCTTCTTGAAAGTCCATTCGAACTCAAAAAACACCTCAAGTCGATATGAAGTCAACTTTTTTTCGTTTTCACGAAGTATTTGAGTCGACAATTGCTCTTCTTGAAGGTCCATTCGAACTCAAATAAACACGTCGAGTCGATATGAAGTCAACTTTTTTTCGTTTTCACGAAGTATTTGAGTCGACAATTGCTCTTCTTGAAGGTCCATTCGAACTCAAATCAACACCTCGAGTCGATATGAAGTCAACTTTTTTTCGTTTTCACGAAGTAGTTGAGTCGACAATTGCTCTTCTTGAAGGTCCATTCGAACTCAAATAAACACCTCGAGTCGATATGAAGTCAACTTTTTTTCGTTTTCACGAAGTATTTGAGTCGACAATTGCTCTTCTTGAAGGTCCATTCGAACTCAAATCAACACGTCGAGTCGATATGAAGTCAACTTTATTTCGTTTTCACAAAGTATTTGAGTCGACAATTACTCTTCTTGAAGGTCCATTCGAACTCAAATCAACACGTCGAGTCGATATGAAGTCAACTTTTTTTCGTTTTCACGAAGTATTTGAGTCGACAATTGCTCTTCTTGAAGGTCCATTCGAACTCAAATCAACACCTCGAGTCGATGTGAAGTCAACTTTTTTTCGTTTTCACGAAGTATTTGAGTCGACAATTGCTCTTCTTGAAGGTCCATTCGAACTCAAATCAACACCTCGAGTCGATATGAAGTCAACTTTTTTTCGTTTTCACGAAGTATTTGAGTCGACAATTACTCTTCTTGAAGGTCCATTCGAACTCAAATCAACACCTCGAGTCGATATGAAGTCAACTTTTTTTCGTTTTCACGAAGTATTTGAGTCGACAATTGCTCTTCTTGAAAGTCCATTCGAACTCAAAAAACACCTCAAGTCGATATGAAGTCAACTTTTTTTCGTTTTCACGAAGTATTTGAGTCGACAATTGCTCTTCTTGAAGGTCCATTCGAACTCAAATAAACACGTCGAGTCGATATGAAGTCAACTTTTTTTCGTTTTCACGAAGTATTTGAGTCGACAATTGCTCTTCTTGAAGGTCCATTGGAACTCAAATCAACACCTCGAGTCGATATGAAGTCAACTTTTTTTCGTTTTCACGAAGAAGTTGAGTCGACAATTGCTCTTCTTGAAGGTCCATTCGAACTCAAATAAACACCTCGAGTCGATATGAAGTCAACTTTTTTTCATTTTCACGAAGTATTTGAGTCGACATTTGCTCTTCTTGAAGGTCCATTCGAACTCAAATCAACACGTCGAGTCGATATGAAGTCAACTTTATTTCGTTTTCACAAAGTATTTGAGTCGACAATTACTCTTCTTGAAGGTCCATTCGAACTCAAATCAACACGTCGAGTCGATATGAAGTCAACTTTTTTTCGTTTTCACGAAGTATTTGAGTCGACAATTGCTCTTCTTGAAGGTCCATTCGAACTCAAATCAACACCTCGAGTCGATGTTAAGTCAACTTTTTTTCGTTTTCACGAAGTATTTAGGTCGACAATTGCTCTTCTTGAAGGTCCATTCGAACTCAAATCAACACCTCGAGTCGATATGAAGTCAACTTTTTTTCGTTTTCACGAAGTATTTGAGTCGACAATTACTCTTCTTGAAGGTCCATTCGAACTCAAATCAACACGTCGAGTCGATATGAAGTCAACTTTTTTTCGTTTTCACGAAGTAGTTGAGTCGACAATTGCTCTTCTTGAAGGTCCATTCGAACTCAAATCAACACGTCGAGTCGATATGAAGTCAACTTTTTTTCGTTTTCACGAAGTATTTGAGTCGACAATTGCTCTTCTTGAAGGTCCATTCGAACTCAAATCAACACGTCGAGTCGATATGAAGCCAACTTTTTTTCGTTTTCACGAAGTAGTTGAGTCGGCAATTGCTCTTCTTGAAGGTCCATTCGAACTCAAATCAACACCTCGAGTCGATATGAAGTCAACTTTTTTTCGTTTTCACGAAGTATTTGAGTCGACAATTGCTCTTCTTGAAGGTCCATTCGAACTCAAATCCACACGTCGAGTCGATATGAAGTCAACTTTTTTTCGTTTTCACGAAGTAGTTGAGTCGACAATTGCTCTTCTTGAAGGTCCATTCGAACTCAAATCAACACCTCGAGTCGATATGAAGTCAACTTTTTTTCGTTTTCACGAAGTATTTGAGTCGACAATTGCTCTTCTTGAAGGTCCATTCGAACTCAAATCAACACGTCGAGTCGATATGAAGTCAACTTTTTTTCGTTTTCACAAAGTAGTTGAGTCGACAATTACGCTTCTTGAAGGTCCATTCGAACTCAAATCAACACGTCGAGTCGATATGAAGTCAACTTTTTTTCGTTTTCACAAAGTATTTGAGTCGACAATTACTCTTCTTGAAGGTCCATTCGAACTCAAATCAACACGTCGAGTCGATATGAAGTCAACTTTTTTTCGTTTTCACAAAGTATTTGAGTCGACAATTACTCTTCTTGAAGGTCCATTCGAACTCAAATCAACACGTCGAGTCGATATGAAGTCAACTTTTTTTCGTTTTCACAAAGTATTTGAGTCGACAATTACTCTTCTTGAAGGTCCATTCGAACTCAAATCAACACGTCGAGTCGATATGAAGTCAACTTTTTTTCGTTTTCACGAAGTATTTGAGTCGACAATTGCTCTTCTTGAAGGTCCATTCGAACTCAAATCAACACCTCGAGTCGATGTGAAGTCAACTTTTTTTCGTTTTCACGAAGTATTTGAGTCGACAATTGCTCTTCTTGAAGGTCCATTCGAACTCAAATCAACACGTCGAGTCGATATGAAGTCCACTTTTTTTCGTTTTCACGAAGTATTTGAGTCGACAATTACTCTTCTTGAAGGTCCATTCGAACTCAAATCAACACGTCGAGTCGATATGAAGTCAACTTTTTTTCGTTTTCACGAAGTAGTTGAGTCGACAATTGCTCTTCTTGAAGGTCCATTCGAACTCAAATCAACACCTCGAGTCGATATGAAGTCAACTTTTTTTCGTTTTCACGAAGTATTTGAGTCGACAATTGCTCTTCTTGAAGGTTCATTCGAACTCAAATCAACACGTCGAGTCGATATGAAGTCAACTTTTTTTCGTTTTCACGAAGTAGTTGAGTCGACAATTGCTCTTCTTGAAGGTCCATTCGAACTCAAATCAACACCTCGAGTCGATATGAAGTCAACTTTTTTTCGTTTTCACGAAGTATTTGAGTCGACAATTGCTCTTCTTGAAGGTCCATTCGAACTCAAATCAACACGTCGAGTTGATATGAAGTCAACTTTTTATCGTTTTCACGAAGTAGTTGAGTCGACAATTGCTCTTCTTGAAGGTCCATTCGAACTCAAATCAACACCTCGAGTCGATATGAAGTCAACTTTTTTTCGTTTTCACGAAGTATTTGAGTCGACAATTGCTCTTCTTGAAGGTCCATTCGAACTCAAATCAACACGTCGAGTCGATATGAAGTCAACTTTTTTTCGTTTTCACAAAGTATTTGAGTCGACAATTACTCTTCTTGAAGGTCCATTCGAACTCAAATCAACACGTCGAGTCGATATGAAGTCAACTTTTTTTCGTTTTCACAAAGTATTTGAGTCGACAATTACTCTTCTTGAAGGTCCATTCGAACTCAAATCAACACGTCGAGTCGATATGAAGTCAACTTTTTTTCGTTTTCACAAAGTATTTGAGTCGACAATTACTCTTCTTGAAGGTCCATTCGAACTCAAATCAACACGTCGAGTCGATATGAAGTCAACTTTTTTTCGTTTGCACAAAGTATTTGAGTCGACAATTGCTCTTCTTGAAGGTCCATTCGAACTCAAATAAACACGTCGAGTCGATATGAAGTCAACTTTTTTTCGTTTTCACGAAGTATTTGAGTCGACAATTGCTCTTCTTGAAGGTCCATTGGAACTCAAATCAACACCTCGAGTCGATATGAAGTCAACTTTTTTTCGTTTTCACGAAGTAGTTGAGTCGACAATTGCTCTTCTTGAAGGTCCATTCGAACTCAAATAAACACCTCGAGTCGATATGAAGTCAACTTTTTTTCATTTTCACGAAGTATTTGAGTCGACATTTGCTCTTCTTGAAGGTCCATTTGAACTCAAATCAACACGTCGAGTCGATATGAAGTCAACTTTATTTCGTTTTCACAAAGTATTTGAGTCGACAATTACTCTTCTTGAAGGTCCATTCGAACTCAAATCAACACGTCGAGTCGATATGAAGTCAACTTTTTTTCGTTTTCACGAAGTATTTGAGTCGACAATTGCTCTTCTTGAAGGTCCATTCGAACTCAAATCAACACCTCGAGTCGATGTTAAGTCAACTTTTTTTCGTTTTCACGAAGTATTTAGGTCGACAATTGCTCTTCTTGAAGGTCCATTCGAACTCAAATCAACACCTCGAGTCGATATGAAGTCAACTTTTTTTCGTTTTCACGAAGTATTTGAGTCGACAATTACTCTTCTTGAAGGTCCATTCGAACTCAAATCAACACGTCGAGTCGATATGAAGTCAACTTTTTTTCGTTTTCACGAAGTAGTTGAGTCGACAATTGCTCTTCTTGAAGGTCCATTCGAACTCAAATCAACACGTCGAGTCGATATGAAGTCAACTTTTTTTCGTTTTCACGAAGTATTTGAGTCGACAATTGCTCTTCTTGAAGGTCCATTCGAACTCAAATCAACACGTCGAGTCGATATGAAGCCAACTTTTTTCGTTTTCACGAAGTAGTTGAGTCGACAATTGCTCTTCTTGAAGGTCCATTCGAACTCAAATCAACACCTCGAGTCGATATGAAGTCAACTTTTTTTCGTTTTCACGAAGTATTTGAGTCGACAATTGCTCTTCTTGAAGGTCCATTCGAACTCAAATCAACACGTCGAGTCGATATGAAGTCAACTTTTTTTCGTTTTCACGAAGTAGTTGAGTCGACAATTGCTCTTCTTGAAGGTCCATTCGAACTCAAATCAACACCTCGAGTCGATATGAAGTCAACTTTTTTTCGTTTTCACGAAGTATTTGAGTCGACAATTGCTCTTCTTGAAGGTCCATTCGAACTCAAATCAACACGTCGAGTCGATATGAAGTCAACTTTTTTTCGTTTTCACAAAGTAGTTGAGTCGACAATTACTCTTCTTGAAGGTCCATTCGAACTCAAATCAACACGTCGAGTCGATATGAAGTCATTTTTTTTTCGTTTTCACAAAGTATTTGAGTCGACAATTACTCTTCTTGAAGGTCCATTCGAACTCAAATCAACACGTCGAGTCGATATGAAGTCAACTTTTTTTCGTTTTCACAAAGTATTTGAGTCGACAATTACTCTTCTTGAAGGTCCATTCGAACTCAAATCAACACGTCGAGTCGATATGAAGTCAACTTTTTTTCGTTTTCACAAAGTATTTGAGTCGACAATTACTCTTCTTGAAGGTCCATTCGAACTCAAATCAACACGTCGAGTCGATATGAAGTCAACTTTTTTTCGTTTTCACGAAGTATTTGAGTCGACAATTGCTCTTCTTGAAGGTCCATTCGAACTCAAATCAACACCTCGAGTCGATGTGAAGTCAACTTTTTTTCGTTTTCACGAAGTATTTGAGTCGACAATTGCTCTTCTTGAAGGTCCATTCGAACTCAAATCAACACCTCGAGTCGATATGAAGTCAACTTTTTTTCGTTTTCACGAAGTATTTGAGTCGACAATTGCTCTTCTTGAAGGTTCATTCGAACTCAAATCAACACGTCGAGTCGATATGAAGTCAACTTTTTTTCGTTTTCACGAAGTAGTTGAGTCGACAATTGCTCTTCTTGAAGGTCCATTCGAACTCAAATCAACACCTCGAGTCGATATGAAGTCAACTTTTTTTCGTTTTCACGAAGTATTTGAGTCGACAATTGCTCTTCTTGAAGGTCCATTCGAACTCAAATCAACACGTCGAGTTGATATGAAGTCAACTTTTTATCGTTTTCACGAAGTAGTTGAGTCGACAATTGCTCTTCTTGAAGGTCCATTCGAACTCAAATCAACACCTCGAGTCGATATGAAGTCAACTTTTTTTCGTTTTCACGAAGTATTTGAGTCGACAATTGCTCTTCTTGAAGGTCCATTCGAACTCAAATCAACACGTCGAGTCGATATGAAGTCAACTTTTTTTCGTTTTCACAAAGTATTTGAGTCGACAATTACTCTTCTTGAAGGTCCATTCGAACTCAAATCAACACGTCGAGTCGATATGAAGTCAACTTTTTTTCGTTTTCACAAAGTATTTGAGTCGACAATTACTCTTCTTGAAGGTCCATTCGAACTCAAATCAACACGTCGAGTCGATATGAAGTCAACTTTTTTTCGTTTTCACAAAGTATTTGAGTCGACAATTACTCTTCTTGAAGGTCCATTCGAACTCAAATCAACACGTCGAGTCGATATGAAGTCAACTTTTTTTCGTTTTCACAAAGTATTTGAGTCGACAATTACTCTTCTTGAAGGTCCATTCGAACTCAAATCAACACGTCGAGTCGATATGAAGTCAACTTTTTTTCGTTTTCACGAAGTATTTGAGTCGACAATTGCTCTTCTTGAAAGTCCATTCGAACTCAAAAAACACCTCAAGTCGATATGAAGTCAACTTTTTTTCGTTTTCACGAAGTATTTGAGTCGACAATTGCTCTTCTTGAAGGTCCATTCGAACTCAAATAAACACGTCGAGTCGATATGAAGTCAACTTTTTTTCGTTTTCACGAAGTATTTGAGTCGACAATTGCTCTTCTTGAAGGTCCATTGGAACCCAAATCAACACCTCGAGTCGATATGAAGTCAACTTTTTTTCGTTTTCACGAAGTAGTTGAGTCGACAATTGCTCTTCTTGAAGGTCCATTCGAACTCAAATAAACACCTCGAGTCGATATGAAGTCAACTTTTTTTCGTTTTCACGAAGTATTTGAGTCGACAATTGCTCTTCTTGAAGGTCCATTCGAACTCAAATCAACACGTCGAGTCGATATGAAGTCAACTTTATTTCGTTTTCACAAAGTATTTGAGTCGACAATTACTCTTCTTGAAGGTCCATTCGAACTCAAATCAACACGTCGAGTCGATATGAAGTCAACTTTTTTTCGTTTTCACGAAGTATTTGAGTCGACAATTGCTCTTCTTGAAGGTCCATTCGAACTCAAATCAACACCTCGAGTCGATGTTAAGTCAACTTTTTTTCGTTTTCACGAAGTATTTAAGTCGACAATTGCTCTTCTTGAAGGTCCATTCGAACTCAAATCAACACCTCGAGTCGATATGAAGTCAACTTTTTTTCGTTTTCACGAAGTATTTGAGTCGACAATTACTCTTCTTGAAGGTCCATTCGAACTCAAATCAACACGTCGAGTCGATATGAAGTCAACTTTTTTTCGTTTTCACGAAGTAGTTGAGTCGACAATTGCTCTTCTTGAAGGTCCATTCGAACTCAAATCAACACGTCGAGTCGATATGAAGTCAACTTTTTTTCGTTTTCACGAAGTATTTGAGTCGACAATTGCTCTTCTTGAAGGTCCATTCGAACTCAAATCAATACGTCGAGTCGATATGAAGTCAACTTTTTTTCGTTTTCACGAAGTAGTTGAGTCGACAATTGCTCTTCTTGAAGGTCCATTCGAACTCAAATCAACACCTCGAGTCGATATGAAGTCAACTTTTTTTCGTTTTCACGAAGTAGTTGAGTCGACAATTGCTCTTCTTGAAGGTCCATTCGAACTCAAATCAACACCTCGAGTCGATATGAAGTCAACTTTTTTTCGTTTTCACGAAGTATTTGAGTCGACAATTACTCTTCTTGAAGGTCCATTCGAACTCAAATAAACACGTCGAGTCGATATGAAGTCAACTTTTTTTCGTTTTCACGAAGTATTTGAGTCGACAATTGCTCTTCTTGAAGGTCCATTCGAACTCAAATCAACACCTCGAGTCGATATGAAGTCAACTTTTTTTCGTTTTCACGAAGTAGTTGAGTCGACAATTGCTCTTCTTGAAGGTCCATTCGAACTCAAATCAACACGTCGAGTCGATATGAAGTCAACTTTTTTTCGTTTTCACGAAGTATTTGAGTCGACAGTTGCTCTTCTTGAAGGTCCATTCGAACTCAAATCAACACGTCGAGTCGATATGAAGTCAACTTTTTTTCGTTTTCACGAAGTATTTGAGTGGACAATTGCTCTTCTTGAAGGTCCATTCGAACTCAAATCAACACCTCAAGTCGATTTGAAGTAAACTTTTTTTCGTTTTCACGAAGTAGTTGAGTCGACAATTGCTCTTCTTGAAGGTCCATTCGAACTCAAATCAACACGTCGAGTCGATATGAAGTCAACTTTTTTTCGTTTTCACGAAGTATTTGAGTCGACAATTGCTCTTCTTGAAGGTCCATTCGAACTCAAATCAACACCTCGAGTCGATATGAAGTCAACTTTTTTTCGTTTTCACGAAGTATTTGAGTCGACAATTACTCTTCTTGAAGGTCCATTCGAACTCAAATCAACACGTCGAGTCGATATGAAGTCAACTTTTTTTCGTTTTCACGAAGTAGTTGAGTCGACAATTGCTCTTCTTGAAGGTCCATTCGAACTCAAATCAACACCTCGAGTCGATATGAAGTCAACTTTTTTTTCGTTTTCACGAAGTATTTGAGTCGACAATTGCTCTTCTTGAAGGTCCATTCGAACTCAAATCAACACCTCAAGTCGATATGAAGTCAACTTTTTTTCGTTTTCACGAAGTATTTGAGTCGACAATTGCTCTTCTTGAAGGTCCATTCGAACTCAAATCAACACCTCGAGTCGATATGAAGTCAACTTTTTTTCGTTTTCACGAAGTATTTGAGTCGACAATTACTCTTCTTGAAGGTCCATTCGAACTCAAATCAACACGTCGAGTCGATATGAAGTCATCTTTTTTTCGTTTTCACGAATTAGTTGAGTCGACAATTGCTCTTCTTGAAGGTCCATTCGAACTCAAATCAACACGTCGAGTCGATATGAAGTCAACTTTTTTTCGTTTTCACGAAGTAGTTGAGTCGACAATTGCTCTTCTTGAAGGTCCATTCGAACTCAAATCAACACCTCAAGTCGATATGAAGTCAACTTTTTTTCGTTTTCACGAAGTATTTGAGTCGACAATTGCTCTTCTATAAGGTCCATTCGAACTCAAATCAACACCTCGAGTCGATATGAAGGTAACTTTTTTTCGTTTTCACGAAGTATTTGAGTCGACAATTACTCTTCTTGAAGGTCCATTCGAACTCAAATCAACACGTCGAGTCGATATGAAGTCATCTTTTTTTCGTTTTCACGAAGTAGTTGAGTCGACAATTGCTCTTCTTGAAGGTCCATTCGAACTCAAATCAACACGTCGAGTCGATATGAAGTCAACTTTTTTTCGTTTTCACGAAGTAGTTGAGTCGACAATTGCTCTTCTTGAAGGTCCATTCGAACTCAAAAAACTCTGCAAATTCTTGACACAACGGTTCATTATCTTCTTTGTATAGATCACCCTTCTGTCTAGATCACTAGGTCCAAATGTCTAGATCCTAAATGTTAGATTAATTATTATTGTCAACTATCACTAATTATTAATAATTTTATCAAGTACCTAGTGAAAATTATTATAATTTATTGTTAGGCATTAATCATTCGTATTTATTATTAATAATAATTATTATTAATTATGATTAATTAATACGATATAATTCCCGGGATTTTTAATACTACGTCGGTAATAATTTTTCTATAAAAGAAGTACCTACCAACAAACATTCGAAATTACCTTCATTTCTGTAGCACGAAACGCACCTCAGAACAACAAACTCGACATCACTTAAGCCATATGATGTTCCAAAGAGCTTGTTAGTATGAAAATGGACCTGTATTTCAACAGTTTGATACACGATCGTGCTGTGAGGCACAATCTTTGAGCCGTCATTGTGAACGAACGGCTGGTCGTACAAAGCTGCGGATGGTCTTAAAAAATTCTACGGAACAAACTCTATCTAAATATGAAATAAAAAACATACCGTTCTATATGAATGTTTCGAGATATGAGATTTTCAAATTTTCAAAATTCGTTTTGAACCCCTTCCCCTTGACCTAGGGTTATGAAAAGTTTCGAGGACCATTGTGGGGTTGGTCGAAACCCATAAAAAAAATTTCGTAATTTTAACTCAACGCTAACTGGGCAAAGTGGCGCGGACGGCGTACGGCGGACGGCGGACGGCGGACGGCGTACGGCGTACGGCGTACGGCGTACGGCGGACGGACGGATTTTTTTTTATTCGATTTTCTGAATCTACGTATCTTGAAACGTAAACCAACAAATTTTGAGGGGGGGTTAAAAATTTTTTTTCTTTGGGCGATTCCAATGGTTCATTATCGAAGATAATAAACCAAAATGCCCCTTGACCTAGGGTTATGAAAAGTTTCGAGGACCATTGTGGGGTTGGTCGAAACCCATAAAAAAAATTTCGTAATTTTAACTCAACGCTAACTGGGCAAAGTGGCGCGGACGGCGTACGGCGGACGGCGTACGCCGGACGGATGGATTTTTTTTTATTCGATTTTCTGAATCTACGTATCTTGAAACGTAAACCAACAAATTTTGAGGGGGGGGGTTAAAAAAATTTTTTCTTTGGGCGATTCCAATGGTTCATTATCGAAGATAATAAACCAAAACACCTTAAGTCGATATGAAGTCAACTTTTGGTTTATTATCTTCGATAATGAACCGTTGGAATCGCCCAAAGAAAAAAATTTTTTAACCCCCCCTCAAAATTTGTTAGTTTACGTTTCAAGATACGTAGATTCAGAAAATCGAATTAAAAAAAATCCGTCCGTCCGCCGTACGCCGTCCGCGCCACTTTGCCCAGTTAACGTTGAGCTAAAATTACGAAATTTGGTTTCTGGGTTTGGACCAGCCCCACAATGATCCTCGAAACTTTTCATAACCCTAGGTCAAGGGGAAGGGGTTCAAAACGAAATTTAAAATTTCGACGATGTCATATCTCCAAATATTCAACTGAACCGTGTAATTTTTAGTTCACTTTTGAATGACCTGAAAAATTACGAATCTTTTAAGACCAATTGGATTTTTGTGCGACCTGCCGTTCGTTCACAGTTAGCGCGCAAAGGTTTAGGAAAAACACTAAACTTTCGCGTCGAAAACGGTCGTCATGTGGGTCAACCGCCAGACGCCCAGAATAAAACTACCTTTTTTCATCTTCCCGGTAAACTACAGTCTAGAAATTTTAACCGTGAGTCGGGGATCGACCACATTGCAATATTCACTCGGTTTCTCATCTGTAAAATTGTTTAAATAATACCTTTTTGTAATAATACAAATTAAATTTTGATGATGAGCTATTGACTTGAAATTTTAAAAATAGTTCAGAACTGGATCACAATGCAATATTCACTCGGTTTCTTGTATGTAAAATTGTTTAAATAATACCTATTTGTTTAAACAAATTAAATTTTGATGATGAGCTAGATACTTGAAATTTTAAATATAGGTCAGAAATGGATGACATTTCAATATTCACTCGGTTTGTATGACATGGTATGAATATGGTATGGTATATTATTGTATGTATGATTTGGTATAGTACAATATGGTATGATAGGAAAGAAATTCGTATGGTATGGTATGAGTACGGTGAGAATATGGTATGGTGCCGATTTGCAACACAGTCTGGTATAGACAGAAGGGTGATCTGCACAAGGAAGATAATAAACCGTTGTGTCAAGAATTTGCAGAGTTTTTTTATTCGATTTTCTGAATCTACGTATCTTGAAACGTAAACCAACAAATTTTGAGGGGGGGTTAAAAAATTTTTTTCTTTGGGCGATTCCAATGGTTCATTATCGAAGATAATAAACCAAAAGATATACAGGAGAGGGCCTATTATGCTTCCTTGGGGTACACCAGCCTGAATTCTCTGGGGATTTGGAAACTGATGAGTGGCACTTAACAGCATACGTCCGATTCAGTAGGTAGGACTGCAGGATTCTAAAATAGGTGTCCGGAAGAACACTTTTGAGCTTAACGAGGAGTCCTGCGTGCCAAACACGATCGAATGCCTTCTCAGTATCGAGAAAGAGCCCGAGGCAGACTTCTTCAGATTCGAATGTGTTGAGGATCTCATCAACGACTCTATGCAGCTGTTGAGGACAGGAGTGCTCCGATCGAAATCCAAATTGTTCATTAGGGAGATTAGGTTCAAGGAAGTGGAGGAGGTCTGGTAGTAACAGCCTCTCAAACACTTGGTTGAGACTTGGTTGAGATTTGGTCCTCTTGATCATCTTGCTCTTTTGGATTGAGTTCATGATTCAATGTCGTTTGGTATGACATTGTATCTTTGTTCCGGAGGTGGTATGGAATAAACGGTGTATTCGGTTTTTGATGTTGTGGTGGAGAAATGGTTTTTTGTATGGACCTTCTTGTTTGTTTGATGGTCCCGGGTTGTTGTTGGATGGCCCTGGCTTATTAAAGGGTTTGTAAACCTTGCCTTGATCATTTCTCACAAAGAGCCGAGGTGAAGGGGTATATGTTGTCTGATTGGGTTTATAGCTTCTCTGTTTCTCTAGATGCTTTTTTCAAAGGTTGGGAAATTGATACTCGTTCGTGAGTATCCTGACATCGTCATTTAGGTCGGTTGGACCTTTTGTGATTAACAGTCTGCCTATTTCCTCATTTAAACCCATCAAAAATCGTCGCAGTGCCACTCTCTCCATTAGTTTGAGAGTTGCGTTCGTGTAGGGGTCTGCGGAATTATTCAATTTCGCTACGAGTAGCGTAAACATTTTTTGAACCCTTGTATGGAATTCAAAAGGGTTTTTATTACTCCTTTGTTGGAGTTTTCCTAATTCTAGGATTAAGTGCTCTTCGTCCCTTTTATCATCAAAATTGGCAATTAGGGCCGTTTTGATTTCGTCCCATGTGTTCAATGGGGAGTTGAAGATGCCGACAGCCGCTTTGCCTTTGATTTTAGCCCTTATGTTATTAAGGATGCTTATTAGTATAGCGATTGGGAAGAAACGTGGTTGTTACTTGAGATGTTCTTCATCGACATCATATTTTTTAATGAAGACGTTTTACATAAAACCAATTATTTCTTCGAAAATTCGCTCTCATAGTCATGCTGCATGACTGGGTTTTTTTTTCAAATTATAGTGCGAATTGAATAGGAGTTTTTGGTTGTGAGAGTTTTTATTATTAAGTAGGTAGTCTTTTTTGCTAGCCGAGGAAATTTTGTACCAGTACTCGAGCTAGCATCTATTTTACTTTGTTATTCTTGTTTACCTGTTTTTTTATTGTGTTGTTAAATTTTAATTGGTATGAATGTATTTATTGTTTGACTGAAGCTGATTCCTACTACCGTTCTGTGTAAAGTGTAAATATGATGTAAATCTAATATATTAGTTTTGGTTTATTATCTTCGATAATGAACCATTGGAATCGCCCAAAGAAAAAATTTTTTTAACCCCCCCTCAAAATTTTTTGGTTTACGTTTCAAGAATCGTAGATTCAGAAAATCGAATAAAAAAAAATCCGTCCGTCCGCCGTACGCCGTCCGCGCCACTTTGCCCAGTTAGCGTTGAGTTAAAATTACGAAATTTTTTTTATGGGTTTCGACCAACCCCACAATGGGCCTCGAAACTTTTCATAACCCTAGGTCAAGGGGAAGGGGTTCAAAACGAATTTTGAAAATTTGAAAATCTCATATCTCGAAAAATTCATATGAAACGGTATGTTTTTTATTTCATATTTAGATAGAGTTTGTTCCGTAGAATTTTTTAAGACCATCCGCAGCTCTGTACGACCAGCCGTTCGTTCACAATGACGGCCCAAAGATTGTGCCTCACAACCCGATCGTGAATCAAACTGTTGAAATACAGGTCCATTTTCATACTAACAAGATCTTTGGAACATCATATGGCTTAAGTTATGTCGAGTTTGTTGTTCTGAGGTGCGTTTCGTGCTACGGAAATGAAGGTAATTTCGAATGTTTGTTGGTAGGTACTTCTTTTATAGAAAAATTATTACCGACGTAGTATTAAAAACCCCAGAATTATATCGTATTAATTAATCATAATTAATAATAATTATTATTAATAATTAATACGAATTATTAATACCTAACAATAAATTATAATAATTTTCACTAGGTACTTGATACAATTGTTAATAATTAGTGATAATTGATAATAATAATTAATCTAACATTTAGGATCTAGACATTTAGACCTAGTGATCTAGACAGAAGGGTGATCTGTACAAAGAAGATAATGAACCGTTGTGTCAAGAATTTGCAGAGTTTTTTTAGGTAATATTTTCTTTATCAGCCTGACATTAATATTGTATGAAAATTGACGCAAGCTACCTACTTATTTCAATTGTTGACGTTTGTTTATGCACGGTTTGTGTGGATGACAAATGAAAAATAAATAAAAATTCTCTCTCTTTCCACAACCCCCTTTCACCATCAGTCCCCCTCGGTTTCACCGAATGTGTTTCCTCTGTTGGACCTGCAGGGAGCTTTTCGCTTCTTTCAATGCCGTTGGCGGGAGCTTTTTGCAAGGCTTCTGAGAATTAGATGATACAGGTTGTAGTGGTGGTGATGAGTACTTAGTGGTAGTACAACAGTAAAGTAATGAGCTTTTTTTTCTTTAATTTATTTATTGGCCTCACAATTCACATCGTATTTAGCCCTGATTAATACTAATTCGTACAATTAGATGTGAATTTGTTTACAGTTCAATCTCTGAGCTCTTGATAAATTTGACAATAGACTTAAAAGTTCTTTTATCACACATTAAACACTGACTTCTCGTAGGGAACTTTACTTCTTGTAAGATGAGATCCTCCCACAATTTCTCTTGTTGGTTCTTAAAGTTGGGACAATTGAGAATTATGTGATTGGCGTCTCCCTTCTCCGTTGAATTGCAATATGTGCAGTTCTCCGTTGAATTGCAATATGTGCAGTTCTCCGTTGAATTGCAATATGTGCAGTTCTCCGTTGAATTGCAATATGTGCAGTTCGGGCTGTCCACTATTCTGATCTTGTGCAGATGAGATGGAAGTCGGTGGTGATCAAACCTCAGTCTGGAAATAATTTTCGAAAACTTCCGGTCAAAGTCGCCTTTGCAGAACCATGTCATTCTTGGAATATTTGGCTGTAAAGAAAGATAGAATTCTCCTTTTTCATGGATGTTCTTCTCATATTCTTCATTCCATTGTCCATACATTTCTTTTTTTATTTTTAAATCCCCCGTTGTGTAAAAATAATACCGAATTCCGTTTATAGGAGCCATTGCTGCCGCTCGATCCGCCTCATCATTCGACTCAATGTTAACATGTGCCTTAACCCAAACCAGTGCCACCTCGACTCCCTGATCCACCAAAACATTTATCCCATTCACAATCTCTATCGTTAAGCGGTCTCTGTGTCTTTCCTGGTTGCGCAAATGTTTCAGTGAGGATTGACTGTCGGAGAGAGCTGTCGGTTACATGAAGAGAGCTAGCATATTCTATGGCTACCTTCATGGCCATTCTCTCTGCTGTGAAAATAGAGGACGCTGCAGGTAGTTTGTACATGGATTTTCTTTTAGTTTGGGGGTCGTAAAACGCCGTCTGTGAAGATTTTATATGAGGTTCCATATTTATTTGTTATCCTCTCTAAGAAGAAGTCTCTAGGATTGGTGCGGGGATCAGCTATGTCTATCGAGAACTTTTTTTTCATTTGGAAATTCATTGGAAACGAGTAGATTGGCTCCCGCTGAGTTTTGCTCATTTACTCATTTTGCTCATTAGATGTGTCATGTGCGATTGCACAGAACGCTTCAACCAACGGTGCAGAAGGCTTTCCTTCCCAGTATGGATCTGTGAGAACTGTTGTGTTGAGCGCGGACACACTATTCATGACCAACGATGTTTTGACCTGAAGTCTGAGAATCACAAATGTCTTGGCTAGATATTTTCGTCGAAACCTTAGTGGAGGTATCTTTGTCTCAGCTTCTAATGCAGCGGTTCCCAACCTTTTTTCGCTGCCGTACCCCTTGAGATAAATTTATTTAAAATTGTACCCCCAAGAAAAAATGTTGCAAGAACATTAATCATGGAAAGTAAATATTTACGCAAGAGTTTTTTTAATTTTTATTTGACAATAAAGTTATTGCTCCAAAATTAGGCCTATATGTGTTTCTAGTAAACTTAGTAAATTGAGTGAGACCAGACGCAGAAACATGAAGTCCGCCATTACCAAATATTTTCGACGTACCCCAACCAGGTCGTTGCGTCCCCCAGGTTGGGAACCTATGTTCTAATGCATTAATGGGCGTCGAGTTAATCGCTGCAATACACGTCCGAAGAGCCTTATTTTGTATTTTATCAAGCTTCCTCAGATGAGTAGGAGCCACATTTTCAAACAAGAAACGACCATAATCCATTTTAGATCTTATTAGATGTGTATACTTAGAGTAAGATACAAATTTTTGGGTCTGCTCCGAAGTTAGTATGTGCAACTGCTCTCAACAAATTTAGTCCCATTTCACTCGAGCCTTCCACAAATGAAAGATGATATTTCCATGACAGATAAGAATCTAGGAATAAACCCAGAACTTTACAGACCCTCAGGTTTGGTATTGAAATTCCATCGAATTCTATAGAGGTGGTTCCCAATGCCTTCCTTCGTCGTGTGAATACAATAGTATTACTTTTATTGGCCGATAGATAGAGACCTAGCTCAGCAATCCACTGTATGATCTGATGCATGGCATTGTCTAACAGTGTGACTGTCTCTCTGCCTGTTTCTGCAGTGATGTATAGGTATAGTTATATCATCAGTATATTGTAGAGTTCGAATTTGAGGCCCGAAAACTGTCTTTATTGACGCTGTATATATGGAAAAGCTGATAGGAGAAAGAACCGCCCCTTGAGCAAGCCCCCTACTTGTTCTTTCTCTGACTTTTCGTCTTGAAATTCAATCCTAATTACTCTATTCAATAAAGGAGTAATACATGCTATAATAAAACGATTTGGAATTCCCAACTCAGTCATCTGCTTATGTAGTAAAGCCGGTTCAACACACGAGTAAGTCGAGGCAGATAGCTCTGAGATACCTACGTTTTCTATGAGAATGATTGGTGAATGTCTGAGTGGAGAGTACGTCCATGGTGCTGTGGCCAGTACGGAGCCCATGTTGGGTGTCTGGAATTACTGAGTTGGTTTCTATCCACCAGTCTACGTTTTCCCATGCGCTCGTATGTCTTCAGCATTTTAGACGACAAAGCCACAGGTCTGTTACCTCTGCTGGTGTTAGGGTCTTTATCTGGCTTTGGTATGGGTTTAATTATATAAATTTTCCATTCAGGAGGCATGACTCTAGTAATCCAAATTCCATTGTATATTTTTTAAAGTTCTTTTTTGCCACATAGGGGCAGATTTTTAATTAGTGGATATTTATTGAGGTCGGATCCTGGAGAGGTATTTTTCGAGGATTTAATGGCTAGTACAGTCGAGTCCTGGTTGGTATTCATTGGGAATTCTATGAGGTTTTCAACTCTCTGCGGACATAAATTATCTGTAAACTCATCTATCCATTCACCGTTAGATGAAGTTTTCTGAGAAGGAACAATTCCTCTTATTATTGCTCTCATTTCATTCCATATCTTCGTTAAAGGAGTAATCCTATTGATAGATTCGCAGTATGCCTTCCAGCTATCCTTCTTTTTCCTATTAAAAATCCTCTTACATAACGCTTGAGATCGTCTATTCAAGTAAGTATTCTATAAGTCTTATAAATGTTGCCAAGTTACCCTCATTCCTATATTTTCTTGTATTTCCAACATTTTCATCCCACCCTGGTCTTCCTTTCTTGTTCCTAAATGACCTAAAATTCGAAGATTTACGGGGGATTGCTTCTTCTGCTGATTTATTTATCATGCCTACCAAGTCTTGATATATGAAGGAGTCATCGACTCTTGGAGTTTCCATTAAATTTTTTGTAAACTCCCGTTGGTATTTATCCCAATCTGCTTTCTTAACATTCCAACCTCCCATAATAATATTTGGTGAAGTGTCATCATTCAATTTTATTGGAAAATGATCCGTTCCACAGGGATTGTACACCATCTCCCATGTGCAGTCCTGGGCCCATGATGACGTCACGATTATCCTATGAGCTGATGCGTGGATGAATTGATTTAATATGGAGCAAGAGTGTCGCTCCATCGGGGAACTAATGAACTAACTGAGGCGGAGCCGAACAGTAATTGCAATTGCGGTCTTATTGCAATTGCAGGACCCCCCGTAGATTGTCTTCTGTCGCATCTGATTAAATCATATCCAGGTAATCTGAAAGATTTTCCTTTTGTTAAAAAAGTTTCTGAAATCAAAGCTAAATCTGCATTTTTGCTCGCCAATAACTGTTCACATGATGCTCGATTTGAGTGAACTGATCTTGAATTCCATTGGATAATTGTTACCATATTTATAGGTAATTTTGAGAATGTTAATTTTGGTTATGCAGATTGTGATTCAAGTTCGGTAATTAGTATGATATAAACTCGATTTTTCATTAATTTATTTGTATTACCTAGTTGAAGTGCTTTGTGTTACTGATTTTCTCTGTAATGCATGGGAGTTTCCTGTTGATTTTTCGAGTTGTTGAATTGTTGTAGGAAGCCTGAGAGGATGGATTCTATAGAAGTTCTCGTTTCGTAATCTGTCAATTTAACATTTCCCTTTGTGGACTGAATCATGTTCATTACGTCCTGAGTTAAATATTCAGTTATAATTTCTTCGGTTTTCATTTCTTCGTGACTGCGTGGACGTGGAAGACTTTCGCTTTTCTTGACATTTTTGTTTGATCCTGTGTCTTTTTGTGAGCGTGAGGGAGTTGGAAGAGGAGATTCATCATTCGAGTCTTCGATTATTGTTTCCTCTGAAGGACCTTTCTTTGGCTCTCAGAAAACTTTTCCGCTGAAAATTATATGGTTTGTATCGGGTTTTTTTGTTGGTATTATTGGTTCCGTTTTCTATTTGCGGGAATTGCTCTTTCTCTATTGCCTCCTCAATATATTAGAGCTGAAAATCTGTTTCTAGTTATTGCAGAGTAAGTTTCCGCCATAACCAAGTTTTTCTTTCAATTTGTTCGCTCTTGGTAAAGTGGGCAATTTTCATCTGTCGCCAGATGACTTGTTTGTTTACAGTTCACACAAAACTTATTGTTTATTATTTCCGAACATTCACTAGTAAGATGTGATAATCCACACTTCAGAAATCTAGGGGAGCTTCTACATTGATCTTTGCCATGTCCTAATCTGTAACACTGATCGCATTGTTTGACACTTCGAATATACGGTTCAACCTTGGTAATAGCTCGCCGTGAGCGTCAAAGGAGTTTTAGGTTAATAAAGTTAACACGAGGTGCGTATCCAGAAGAAGAATGATTTAATCGGTGTTATCAACATACATGGATTCGGCTCAAGGCCGCCAACATGACAGCACAAAATAACCTCATGACAACCTTGCACCTCGTCCCGTATATTGATACATATTCAGGAAGAGATTGGGCATCAAAGGTGACAAACCATGTTTGAAGAATAACAGTGTTTCCATTTGATCCCGGAGCAGGAGACGTTATACTAATTGGTATGACAGGCGAACGAATTTCTTTTAGTATTTCAGTGTCAGTCAAAGTTGGATCGACTCCACGGATGACTCCGGTTTTGTGAATCAGAAAATCCGGAAGATAATCCCTCAACTTCCGAGGGGTGAATATTTTCGAATTTAGAAGATTGTTCGCAGCTATCCCATTGATTGTCTCGATTTTAATTCTATTGAGTCCGATTATACGGATTGACGAAACAAGTTCAGAAGACGTTGGATTCCGGCCTGCTGTGCCACTCCACTAGCGCTACCTCGCGGCCTGGAGGTCAACTTGTACCAACTCCTTTCTTCGCGGTTCGTTTCAAACCTAAAATGCCCAATGATGATCACACTTCTTCGGTGTGACCGACGGTACTAGTGCATTATACGCCCAGTGAACTCGATTATCGAGATAAAAACATCCCCAAACAATTGATTAGTACTACCATATGGATTACTTGGACATATAGATCAATCTAAAGTCATAGTGCATTATACGCCCAGTGAACTCGATTATCGAGATAAAAACATCCCCAAACAATTGATTAGTACCATATGGATTACTTGGACATAATATGTCCAAGTAATCCATATGGTACTAATCAATTGTTTGGGGATGTTTTTATCTCGATAATCGAGTTCACTGGGCGTATATTATAGATCAATATCTATATTATAGATCTATATTATAGATCAATCTAAAGTCATAGGTATATTGCATTGTAAAAATGAAAATAATATTATGTCAGTTTGGGAGAAACAAGTGAAATCGATATATTATATATACATTATCATATATTATATCGATTTCACTTGTTTCTCCCAAACTGACATAATATTATTTTCATTTTTACAATGCAATATACCTATGACTTTAGATTGATCTATATGTCCAAGTAATCCATATGGTACTAATCAATTGTTTGGGGATGTTTTTATTCCGCAACCCCGTCCACTTTATCTATATGTCCAACTAATCTATATACATACTAATCAATTGTTTGGGGGATGTTTTTATTCCGCAACCCCGTCCACTTTATCTATATGTCCAACTAATCTATATGGTACTAATCAGTTGTTTGGGGGATGTTTTTATTCCGCAACCCCGTCCACTTTATCTATATGTCCAACTAATCTATATGTTACTAATCAGTTGTTTGGGGGATGTTTTTATTCTAGATTAGTTGGACACATAGATCAAGTGGACGGGGTTGCGGAATACAAACATCCCCCAAACAACTGATTAGTACCATATAGATTTGTTGGACATATAGATCAAGTGGACGGGGTTGCGGAATAAAAACATCCACTTGATCTATATGTCCAACTAATCTATATTATAGATTAGTTGGACATATAGATCAAGTGGACGGGGTTGCGGAATAAAAACATCTCCCAAACAACTGATTAGTACCATATAGATTAGTTGGACATAATAATATTATGGTTACATATTATGTAACCCCGTCCACTTGATCTACGAGTATATTATATAGATCTATGTTATAGATCATGTGGACAGGGTTGCTGAATAAAAACATCCCCCAAACAACTGATATATATATTATAATATATTATGGAAATCTGTTCGGAAGGCTACACAACTGTTACCATCGAATGTTGACATCATCGATATATAATCGACTTCATCATCGAGGTTAAATTGCATGGTTTGAAACGAACCGCGAAGAAAGGAGTTGGTACAAGTTGACCTCCAGGCCGCGAGGTAGCGCTAGTGGAGTGGCACAGCAGGCCGGAATCCAACGTCTTCTAACAAGTTCACGAACGGAGTTACTTCCGTTGAAGAGCATTTTCCACGAAGAGGAAGTATGGTCCTTTATCATGTTGCTTAAATCTGTTTGATTCTACTCTTTTGAAAAATTCAGATTGATTTCTCTCTTTATTGGCGAATGATTGTAATGGTGGGTCTACCTTATTTTGAATAGTATTGTTGATATCTGGTGGTCCATCAGGGGGATCCCCTGGGGCTGGATTGCCCATGATTATGGTCTGGTATTTCTGATCTCATTGATCAACATAATTATTAAACAAGCTATGCAAAAATGTAGAAAAATGCTCATCAGTTGGAAGGCGGCACTAAGCTGAACGTCGCCAATTATTGGTGAAGGTCGAATGAAAACTATTGTAGGTGAAGGTCTAATGAAAACACCGATAATGAGTGTTGACTCGCCGACGGTTCACTCGCGACTGTGAAGTAGCGAGCTATTTCAGGCTGGCTGACACTGCAAAAGCAAGGCGTCTAAGAATTATATAAGTATAACTGGTGGTCACGAGTAATCAGTGGTGGTACAACTACAGTGAAGTTATGCTCCAATTCAGGCTTGTTCATCTGGCAAAAAGCTCCCGCCAACAGCATTGATAGAAGCGAAAAGCTCCGTGCAGGTGCAACAGAGGAAACATATTCGGTGAAACCGAGGGGGACTGAGGGTGAAAGGGGGGTTGTGGAAAGAAGACAGGGAAAAGGAAAACATTGGCAGTGGAGGTTAGGGGTAGGACGATCAGGTTGGTTTCCGTGATGCACACTCAACAGCGAGGTGCGGAGCACCGAGCATCCTATACTCGTGGCTGGCGGGAAAAATGGATACAATCCTTTTTGCGGCTAGAGAGGTTTTTGGGGATTATGAATTCCCTACCTATATCTAACAAAATAATTTTAGAAAATAAATAACATCATACAATTCCTTTGAACAAAAAGCTTGCTAAGAGCTGCTTCACTTTTTCATTTTTAGGGCGTGAGAAAAGGGGGAGGGAGTTTGAATTGAGTGCGGTACCCCCATGCCGCGCTACGCTCCTGCTGAAAGTCCAATCACAACTTACTCCTCAGTCTTTGAATTTTACAGAGCAGATACAAAAAACAGCTTCAATGAATAGTGCACATGAGAATACATGATCAAATTTAGAGGTTTCGCGATGAACCAAACATCAAAGAAACACAAATGTGAACTCACAGTGACGATTTCTAGCATCTCTTGCCTAGAAATGTAACCGTTGCCATCTAAATCGTACATTGAGAATGCCCATTTGAGTTTTTGCTCGAGTTTGCCTCTCGAGGTGACTGAGAGAGCGCACAGGAACTCCCTGAAGTCAATGGTGCCGTCTGCGTTAGCGTCAAAAGTCCGGAACACATGCTCGGCAAACTGAAATGAAAATGAAATGAAATGAAATTTCTAATAAACACAGGACAGAATCCTAGTGGAGAATTGTGGAAATACGCCACTATTTGAAACGCAGTTTCGTGCTAAGAGGGGGAGGAATGTTTGGAGTTTTCCAAGTCAGATTGAGAATTTTCCATATCAAATTGAGAGTTTTCCAAATCAAATTGAAAATTTCCATGCCAAATCGAGAATTTTTGGTTTATTATCTTCGATAATGAACCATTGGAATCGCCCAAAGAAAAAAAAATTTTAACCCCCCCTCAAAATTTGTTGGTTTACATTTCAAGATACGTAGATTCAGAAAATCGAATAAAAAACTCTGCAAATTCTTGACACAACGGTTTATTATCTTCCTTGTGCAGATCACCCTTCTGTCTATACCAGACTGTATTGCAAATCGGCACCATACCATATTCTCACCGTACTCATACCATACCATACGAATTTATTTCCTATCATACCATACTGTATTATACCAAATCATACATTCAATAATATACCATACCATACTCATACCATGTCATACAAACCGAGTGAATATTGAAATGTCATCCATTTCTGACCTATATTTAAAATTTCAAGTATCTAGCTCATCATCAAAATTTAATTTGTTTAAACAAATAGGTATTATTTAAACAATTTTACAGACAAGAAACCGAGTGAATATTGCATTGTTATCCAGTTCTGACCTATTTTTAAAATTTCAAGTCAATAGCTCATCATCAAAATTTAATTTGTATTATTACAAAAAGGTATTATTTAAACAATTTTACAGATGAGAAACCGAGTAAATATTGCAATGTGGTCTATCCCCGACTCACGGTTAAAATTTCTAGACTGTAGTTTACCGGGAAGATGACAAAAGGTAGTTTTATTCTGGGCGTCTGAGGGTTGGGTCACATAGGTAACGGCCGTTTTCGACGCGAAAGTTTAGTGTTTTTCCTAAACCTTTGCGCGCTCACTGTGAACGAACGGCTGGTCGCACAAAATTGGTCTTAAAAGATTCGTAATTTTTCAGGTCATTCAAACGTGAACTGAAAATTATATTTCGAGATATGACATTGTCGAAATTTTAAATTTCGTTTTGAACCCCTTCCCCTTCACGTAGGGTTATGAAAAGTTTCGAGGACCATTGTGGGGCTGGTCCAAACCCAGAAACCGAATGTCGTAATTTTAACTCAACGCTAACTGGGCAAAGTGGCGCGGACGGCGTACGGGGGACGGCGGACGGACGGATTTTGGTTTATTATCTTCGAGAAGGGTGATCTGTACAAAGAAGATAATGAACCGTTGATGAATCGAAGATAATAAACCATTGGAATCGCCCAAAGAAAAAAAACTCTGCAAATTCTTGACACAACGGTTCATTATCTTCTTTGTACAGATCACCCTTCTGTCTAGATCACTAGGTCTAAGTGTCTAGATCCTAAATGTTAGATTAATTATTATTATGAATTATCACTAATTATTAATAATTTTATCAAGTACCTAGTAAAAATTATTATAATTTATTGTTAGGTATTAATAATTCGTATTTATTATTAATAATTATTTTTAATTATGATTAATTAATACGATAATATTAATTAATACGTAATTATATTATAATTCTGGGGTTTTTAATACTACGTCGGTAATAATTTTTCTATAAAAGAAGTACCTACCAACAAACATTCGAAATTACCTTCATTTCCGTAGCACGAAACGCACCTCAGAACAACAAACTCGACATCACTTAAGCCATATGATGTTCCAAAGAGCTTGTTAGTATGAAAATGGACCTGTATTTCAACAGTTTGATTCACGATCGGGTTGTGAGGCACAATCTTTGAGCCCTCATTGTGAACGAACGGCTGGTCGTACAAAGCTGCGGATGGTCTTAAAAAATTCTACGGAACAAACTCTATCTAAATATGAAATAAAATACATACCGTTCAATATGAATTTTTCGAGATATGAGATTTTCAAATTTTCAAAATTCGTTTTGAACCCCTTCCCCTTGACCTAGGGTTATGAAAAGTTTCGAGGACCATTAAGGGGTTGGTCTAAACCCATAAAAAAAATTTCGTAATTTTAACTCAACGCTAACTGGGCAAAGTGGCGCGGACGGCGTACGGCGGACGGCTGACGGCGTACGGCGGACGGACGGATTTTTTTTTATTCGATTTTCTGAATCTACGTATCTTGAAACGTAAACCAACAAATTTTGAGGGGGGGGGTTAAAAAAATTTTTTCTTTGGGCGATTCCAATGGTTCATTATCGAAGATAATAAACCAAAAAGTTTAACCCCCCCTCAAAATTTGTTGGTTTACGTTTCAAGATACGTAGATTCGGAAAATCGAATAAAAAAAATCTTTCCGTCCGCCGTACGCCGTCCGCCGTACGCCGTACGCCGTCCGCGCCACTTTGCCCAGTTAGCGTTGAGTTAAAATTACGAACTTTGGTTTCTGGGTTTGGACCAGCCCCACAATGATCCTCGAAACTTTTCATAACCCTAGGTCAAGGGGAAGGGGTTCAAAACGAATTTTGAAATTTTGAAAATTCCATATCTCGAAAAATTCCCATCAAACGGTATGTTTTTTATTTCATATTTAGATAGAGTTTGTTCCGTAGAATTTTTTAAGACCATCCGCAGCTTTGTACGACCAGCCGTTCGTTCACAATGACGGCTCAAAGATTGTGCCTCACAACACGATCGTGAATCAAACTGTTGAAATACAGGTCCATTTTCATACTAACAAGCTCTTTGGAACATCATATGGCTTAAGTGATGTCGAGTTTGTTGTTCTGAGGTGCGTTTCGTGCTACGGAAATGAAGGTAATTTCGAATGTTTGTTGGTAGGTACTTCTTTTATAGAAAAATTATTATCGACGTAGTATTAAAAACCTCAGAATTATATCGTATTAATTAATCATAATTAATAATAATTATTACTAATAATAAATACCACTTATTAATACCTAACAATAATTTATAATGATATTTACTAGGTACTTGATAAAATTATTAATAATTAGTGATAATTGTTAATAATAATTAATCTAACATTTCGGATCTAGAAATTTAGACCTAGTGATCTAGACAGAAGTGTGATCTGTACAAAGAAGATAATGAACCGTTGTGTCAAGAATTCGCAGAGTTTTTTTTTATTCGATTTTCTGAATCTACGTGTCTTGAAACGTAAACCAACAAATTTTGAGGGGGGGTTAAAATTTTTTTTTCTTTGGGCGATTCCAATGGTTCATTATCGAAGATAATAAACCAAAATGGCTCCCAAGCTAGAAATCTTTCTTTTTCTTCAATATTTGGCTCCCACAGCTTGTCGACCCAAGTCAATTAATGTCAATTAATTATGTACTGATATATAATCATGATGTTTTTATGTGCAGGGTGGGAACGACAACAAAAAATCGTCATTTTTGTATTCTCTTTCATTTTGGTTTATTATCTTCGATAATGAACAATTGGAATCGCCCAAAGAAAAAAAATTTTAACCCCCCCTCAAAATTTGTTGGTTTACGTTTCAAGATACGTAGATTCAGAAAATCGAATAAAAAAAAATCCGTCCGTCCGCCGTACGCCGTCCGCGGCACTTTGCCCAGTTAGCGTTGAGGTAAATTACGAAATTTGGTTTCTGGGTTTGGACCAGCCCCACAATGATCCTCGAAACTTTTCATAACCCTAGGTCAAGGGGAAGGGGTTCAAAACGAATTTTGAAATTTTGAAAATTCCATATCTCGAAAAATTCATACAGAACGGTATGTTTTTATTTCATATTTAGATAGAGTTGGTTCCTAAGAATTTTTTAAGACCATCCGCAGCTTTGTACGACCAGCCGTTCGTTCACAATGACGGCTCAAAGATTGTGCCTCACAACACGATCGTGAATCAAACTGTTGAAATACAGGTCCATTTTCATACTAACAAGCTCTTTGGAACATCATATGGTTTTAGTGATGTCGAGTTTGTTGTTCTGAGGTTTGTTTCTTGCTACGGAAATGAAGGTAATTTCGAATGTTTGTTGGTAGGTACTTCTTTTATAGAAAAATTATTACCGACGTAGAATTATATCGTATTAATTAATCGTAATTAATAATAATTATTATTAATAATAAATACGAATTATTAATACCTAACAATAAATTATAATAAGTTTCACTAGGTACTTGATAAAATTGTTAATAATTAGTGAGAATTGATAATAATAATTAATCTAACATTTAGGATCTTGACATTTAGACCTAGTGATCTAGACAGAAGGGTGATCTGCACAAGGAAGATAATAAACCGTTGTGTCAAGAATTTGCAGAGTTTTTTTTCATTCGATTTTCTGAATCTACGTATCTTGAAACGTAAACCAACAAATTTTGAGGGGGGGTTAAAAAAATTTTTTCTTCGGGCGATTCCAATGGTTCATTATCGAAGATAATAAACCAAAATGAAAGAGAATACAAAAATGACGATTTTTTGTTATACCATACCATATTCTCACCGTACTCATACCATACCATACGAATTTCTTTCCTATCATACCATACTGTATTATACCAAATCATACATACAATAATATACCATACCATACTCATACCATGTCATACAAACCGAGTGAATATTGAAATGTCATCCATTTCTGACCTATATTTAAAATTTCAAGTAAGTATCTAGCTCATCATCAAAATTTAATTTGTTTAAACAAATAGGTATTATTTAAACAATTTTACAGACAAGAAACCGAGTGAATCCAGTTCTGTGATCCAGTTCTGACCTATTTTTAAAATTTCAAGTCAATAGCTCATCATCAAAATTTAATTTGTATTATTACAAAAAGGTATTATTTAAACAATTTTACAGATGAGAAACCGAGTAAATATTGCAATGTGGTCTATCCCCGACTCACGGTTAAAATTTCTAGACTGTAGTTTACCGGGAAGATGACAAAAGGTAGTTTTACTCTGGGCGTCTGAGGGTTGGGTCACATAACGGCCGTTTTCGACGCGAAAGATTAGTGTTTTTCCTAAACCTTTGCGCGCTCTCTGTGAACGAACGGCCGGTCGCACAAAAATCCAATTGGTCTTAAAAGATTCGTAATTTTTCAGGTCCTTCAAAAGTGAACTGAAAAATTTAATTTGTATTATTACAAAAAGGTATTATTTAAAGGTATTATTATTTTAACGGCGTACGGGGGACGGCGTACGGCGGACGGACGGATTTTTTTTTATTCGATTTTCTGAATCTACGTGTCTTGAAACGTAAACCAACAAATTTTGAGGGGGGGTTAAAAATTTTTTTTCTTTGGGCGATTCCAATGGTTCATTATCGAAGATAATAAACCAAAATTCGTCCGTCCGCCGTCCGCGCCACTTTGCCCAGTTAGCGTTGAGTTAAAATTACGAAATTTGGTTTCTGGGTTTGGACCAGCCCCACAATGGTCCTCGAAACTTTTCATAACCCTAGGTCGAGGGGAAGGGGATCAAAACGAATTTTGAAATTTTGAAAATTCCATATCTCGAAAAATTCCCATCAAACGGTATGTTTTGGTTTATTATCTTCGATAATGAACCATTGGAATCGCCCAAAGAAAAAATTTTTTTAACCCCCCCTCAAAATTTGTTGGTTTACGTTTCAAGATACGTAGATTCAGAAAATCGAATAAAAAAAAATCCGTCCGTACGCCGTCCGCCGGTTGACGGCGGAATCCTAGACACTCTGTTTCACGCTAACGAGCTCGGCGCGCATCGCATCGACGCTTGCAACCAGTTGAGAATTTTGAGATTCGAGACTAGCAACGCGATTCTCAACACCACCGAGCTCCTCCCTAATCGTGTTCTGAAGGGAGGCCCGAAGTGAGGCCTCAAGTAACTTCATGCATTTCTCAAGCGAATTCTCTAGATATTTTTCCACAGTACTTTCTAGGTCCTTCTTGGTGAGTAGGTTTCCATGATCAGGAGAAGACGAGCGTGAACACTTGCAGGAGCCACATTTCCACTGAGCAATAGCCGTCTCAGACAGCTTTCGAAAGTTTACCTCAGTGAACCCGGCACACCCAAAGTAGAACGTAGATTTGCAAAGGACACAACAGATGCCATCCTCGCGAATCAACTGATTCGGGCAACTCAGACGGGAGCAAGCCATGAGGGCACGGAAGCGATGCGGGTGGTATGAACTGGCGTATGAAGGCGAAAAACTAACGGGGCTTTCACATGTGGTGGTGGAAAAATTGGTGGGAGGTCCCGCTTACCGGTCGCTGCGCAGGCGTTGATTTATCTCAAGGTCACCCCGAAATCCCGAGACGCTCACCGAGAATTCTATGGCGATTGAACGAATTCCCGTGAAATAAAGGCGCAAATCTCAACGTACCACTTCAATGCTGCGAAAAACCGAAGCCACGCAACGAACTTGGGCACCGTGCGAAAATACTAGGCGAAACGCGAACTTATTACCAATCAAATTAGCATAAAACACGGGATACGATATTGTACAAGGTAGCGGTGACAAGACCTGAACAAAGACTGTAGGTGCATAAATGAAATCAAGCGGATGTTTATGGAGGTACATAAGAGCGGATTTAATGTATAGCTGGCGAACTGAGAAGACAAGAGCCAACGAATACAGCTCGTCGGAGGAAAATCTTCTAGACTTAAATGCAATTATTTTTTAAAACGCTTTTTGGACTACAGTTTGAGGCTTTATCCCCATGGAGGATGCCAAAATACATTATGCTTTGCACCAAGGACCTATATAAAACAAGCATAAACTTAAATGATTTCTGTGATGCAGCATGGTACCTCACTATTTAAACTTTTCCTTCCAAGGAGGAAGGTACTAGCTAAATTTTTGGTTCAGTAAATTGGAGGAAGATTTTTACCGAGGGTGCCCCGTACTCCAGATTAGATGTAAGGGTAATGTGTATCAAGTGTTACCAGATATGTATATCCCCCCAAAAAACACTCCGTGTAAAAATCACCCCGCCTCGCAAATATCATTCTTCAGAGGCCGGAAAAAGTTATGATACCTATCCACTTTCCCCGCCCGCCCTTTTCCTCATTAAGGAGCTAAGTACAATGAAAAGCTTAACCACTTCACAAGCACCGTACCCCTTTCGAAATCTCCCCTTGGCGCTATTGCGAGACGTTTTTATTACTTCCACAAGCAACTAATACTTGGTGGTGGTGGTTAGGGGAAGGAGGATCAAGTATGTAGTGAAAGTAATCTAGGGACGCGGGAGCGTGCCGCCCGCCAAGAAAACCGAAGCCCAGAAAACCGAAGCGACTGGGACACTGATTACGCGACGGAACAAGTTGGGGTTTTTACCATACCGTAGCTTGGTCCCCTGAGTGTCTCGAGAGTTGATTTTTTGTACACCAACTCTCCAGGGGCACGTGAGGACGTAAACCAAATTTCAGCTCTCGGGAACATCAGGTGTCGGGGGTATAACAGTTTTAAAACCACTATTTTTCACGTTTTTCGTTTTTTTTTTTTTTAATATAATACTTTTATTCAACTTTTGTATATTATAATACTGTGGTGTTGTGATGACAATAGCGAGTTAATTTATACGTACACAAGTACAGTGGAACATATATGAGGGTGGCTGTCCAGCGACAGTCCCTCTTTACTTCAATAGGATAATATTGTAAGATGTTTTAATTTAATGGAAAATAGTTGATGGAATGATTAATAATATTATAGTAGGTATTGCACGAATAAATGACTAGACTATTTCCGTTAGGTATGCGGTTCTTTTTCTTTCGAGCCGTCAGGGGAGCCGTGTCCGATTCCATGAGCGTAATTCTTGGAAAGCTGTTGAGTGGTGCGATGTGATGGTATCATGCATACGTCTCATTGATGATTTGATGACGTCTTCCACCGTAGGCACTTCCAGGTCACGGTGGATCGCACCATTCCTTACAAACCACGGGGCATTGGTACCAATGCATTGGTAACGTTATTATCCGAAGCACACGGTTTTGTTGTGTTTGAACCCGTTTGATTTGTGAGCTGCTAGCAAGGCCCCATATAGTGCATCCGTACTGCCATACAGGACGAACAAGAGTTAGGTAGAGTAGGCGTTTATTATCAAGCGATAATGGTGAAGTACGTGACAGAAGAGGCCTTAGAAGATTGGTCCTTGTGCGGAGTCTCCTAAAAAGCTCGCCGATATGGAAGTCGTAGGTGAGGCGCTGTTGCAGGTGGATTCCTAGGTATCGTACGTTCTCAACTTTGGGTATTTGGATGCCATTCATTGTCATTGGGTTTGTACGGTAATTTGTTTTGAGCGTGAATGTTGTGGTACATGACTTGCTGGTATTCATTTTTATTTTCCATAGCTTGGACCAATGATCTATGTCGTTTAAGTGGTGTTGCAAGTTTTCAGAAGCAGTTATGCCTGATGAGTCGCGAGAGAGTACAGCGTGGTCATCAGCGAACATGGCCGAAGTTGTATTTTGGGCAGATGGAATGTCCGATACGTAGATGAGGTACAATATTGGACCCCAGACGCTGCCTTGAGGCACGGATGCAAGGATGTTACTGCTGGGAGACTGCGCGCCGCCACACTTTACATGGAATGTTCGGTTGGAGACAAAGGATTGTACGACTCGATAATGGGTGTCGGAGAGCAAGGGTTTAAGTTTGTATAGTAGGCCGGGATGCCAAACCCTATCGAAAGCTTGATGAGTGTCAAGAAAAATCCCCTGACAAACTTGCCGATTTTCGTACGTTTCAAGGATGTCCTCGACCACTCTATGGAGTTGTTGCTGGCAGGAATGAAGGTGTCGAAACCCGAACTGAAAGTCCGGTATGACAGGAGCGAGTGATAGCAGCAGCTTCGGGAGCAAGAGTCTTTCGAATATCTTTGAAAAGATCGAGAGTAGGCTTATAGGACGATAGCTGGTAGGGTCCTTCGCTGGTTTATTGGGTTTCTGGATCATTATGATCACAGCATGCTTCCAACGTGCAGGAAAATGTGTAATGCGTAGGATCGCATTATATATATTGGTAAGTCGGACCAGCGTCTTTCTTGGTAGGTTTTTTAGAAGAGGCTGCGTGATGTGATCAGGACCAGGCGACTTTTTGGTTGGTGATCGTTTTGGTTTATTATTTCGTGTTCTTCTTCTCGTTGTTGTTGTTCATTGACGGGGCTACAGCCCAGCAGACAAATCGGATCGAGCTGAAATTTTGCACACACGTTTGTTATGCTCCAAGGGAGTGCCTTTTGAACCTTTTTTCTCCCTCCCCCCATTTCCCTCCCAATTAGGGGGGAAATAGTAATTTTTAGGAATTTCAAATGGTCATAACTCCTTCAAAATTGAAGCTTTTTCAAAATTTTATTTTTTAGTTGTATTCAGCTTTTAAAACTCTGTGCACGGCCAATATACTCGCGGTCTTTAGTGTGTTTTCATGTCTGAGGTTGTTCTGGCAGGTCGCAGCTTGTTCTGTCGCTATTTGAAGACCCTTCCCTTCATTTCCCGTCCGCATCCATTCTCGTTCCAACCTTCCTCAGTGAACAGTGTTTTATTAAAATGGAGCATAATTACGACCTGAACCTCCTCAGGAATATTTTGGCGTAAGTACCCTTTGATTTTTTTTTATGATGAAAATTACGTCATATCCAAGTAACATAGATGTTAAGTGAAATGTCTATGCGTAATTGGTTAAATTTATTCGAGCCCGTATGGGTGTAAAAGTGCAAAATTACTCTGCGTTCCCATATGGGTACACTGGGAGCTAATACACCCGGTTTTTTTTCAGACCTGGGATTTCCTTACAAGAGGCTATCGAGTTGCTGGAAAATGATTTTACCCCCGAAAGTCTACCAGTGGCCGTGTATGTCGAGCCACCTGAACCTGCTGTGCTGACGGACGAGGAGTCGGGGGACGAAGACGAGGTAGGTGATTTGAGACATTTATCAGGCAGGCAACTTCTAGCTCGAGCTGAGCTAACTTTTCCGGATCGAGGTCTTGTTGACGATTTGCTTGAAGAGGATGATGAGAGTACCATTGCCGTACCATCCACGCTCTCCCCACCCCCCACCACTCCTCTCATCACCATCACTATCCCCATGCCATCGTCATCGAGCCACCCTATTGGTAACTTGACAGAACGTTGGATAAAAGAACGCTCCCAAAAGGGGAAACCTGTACCCAAGTTCATTGAGGGGGACTTTGAAAAAAAGGAATTGGTGAGCGAAACTCAAATATCAGAGGATACCCTAAGTGAATCGTGTACGGAAGTTTTTGAACGGTTTTTCTCTGAAGAGGTCATTGAGCTTTTGAGAAATGAGACCGATAAGTACATTCTTTTCAAAAACTGTGAACCCCAAAACATCACATCAAATGAAATAAGGTGTTTCATCGGATTTTTAATTGTTAGCGGATATAATGAGCTACCTTCCTCGCGAAATTATTGGGAAAGGAGTAACAAATAAGGGAAAAATACTGAAAACAAGGAAGCGTATTGCTGTGAAAATTCCTCCAAAAAACGCTCACAGATAAATCCAGATTCAGTAAGATGCCGCGTGGGAAATATGAAAATTGATTAGAGAAAAGAGATGGAATTTCATTTGTTCGGTGGAAAGACAATGGGGTTGTCACAGTTGGGTCGACGGCTTTTGGTGTCCAACCAATATCCACTGTCAAACGGTACTCTCAAGAGTTGAAGAAGAACGTAAACGTCCTCATGGACAATAATATATCCAACTATCGCATTGGTGTTCGGAGCAAAAAATGGTGGTGGCCAGTAGAGGGAAAAAGAGAATTCTGGCGCAGGGGTCACCCTGCCAAGGTCAGGGTAGGCAATCCCGCAATACATGGGCAGACCCGCAATGCAGGGGCAGACCCGCAATACACGCACCTTGCTGGGGCACACCTGCCAAACACATACCTCGTATGGGTGGTGGTGGTGGTGGGGTGATTATTTTCAGTATGTCATACTGCGAATTAGCATACCTTTCATTATTTAAAGTATGGTACACTGCACATTATCCTACCTGTCATTATTCACTGACCCACAATACACGTACCTCGCCGGGTCAGACCAGCTGTATACATACCTTGTATTGGTGGTGAGGTGGAGTGATTTATTTACAATATGTCGTACTGCGAATTAGCCTACCGTTCATTATTTACAGTACCGCATACTGCACATTAGCCGACCTATCATGATAGGTACCTAGTGGATAAAAAAAAAAAAAAAAAAAAAAAAAAAAAAATTTATACGTACCTGTTCGAATTTGTAGTGTGCTAGGATATATAGATTTGGTACCTTTGGTAGAGTACCATGGCAGGAAAACCTTGTTCAATCTCTACCTGTATTTCGTACATAATATTTCCTACACAATGAGAAATAGATTTCCTAAAGCATCGGTGGTATTAACTACATTCGTTCTAAATGTAATCGTATAGGTATATAATTGTTAATTCGGGAGTACTAGACGCCTAATACATACTATTTGTGGTAAAGAATAAACGTGTAATATAATTAATCGGCAAAATGTTATAGCATTGCTGGATGAATTACATCGCTTCAATAATAAAGTGATTAAAAAAAAAAAAAATAAAATAAAAAAAACATCAAAATAACCTCCCGTGGGGAGGTGTCCTGGTACTGCAGGCTCCGTGGTGGAACATACAAAATTTGCTATATTAAATTTAGTTCAAAGCGTCAAAGGGGTTTTATATCAATTTTTTGCGCGTTTATAGCGTTACTTATAGTGTGTGCCTTTCTTAGTTGAAAGCTCCATCACCAGCGTCAAGGTGAAGGCACTTCGATGGAGTCCTACTTACATACTAAAAATTCATACTGCTTGGGGCCATAACGACTACGCTAGAGTCCCATTTATACAAGTCTATCTCTTAAATAATTATTACGTTTTTAGTGTTACTAGGGGACGTTTTGTTTCTGGTAGGCGCATCACTAAGAAATAGTTATACCATTTTTGGGCGAAATTGGGAAATACTGGGGATGCCGTGTTTCTGGTAAAACCATTTCCATAGATATAACCTACCTATAGCCTATAACCTACCTAACATTTTGGACATTGAATTAAGGGATTGCCGTGTTTCCGGTAGGCTCATCCCTAAGGAATGGTTATACCATTTTTGGGCAAAAAAAGGGACTAATGAGGACGCCGTGTTTCCGGTAAGAAAAAAGTCCATAGATGACCATAACTACCATTTCGGGCGTTTAAGTTTCTGCCGTGTTTCCGATTGGTTACATTGTTTTCCAATGGCAGCTCTCGCTGACTCTTTTCTATCTCAATTAAATAGCCGTTTTTTCATCACTAATAGGACTGTTTGTTTTGACTGTAGGATCCTGGGGATCATTGTAACCAAATCATTTTGGACAGGGTATGTATACAAAAAGAGCATTTGTGGGGTGTGAGTCTGGCAAAGGCGCATAATGATAATAGAAATATTAACAGAATTATTTAATTACATATTTTTATACATACGTGATATTATTATTTAATTACATGGTTTTATACATCAATTTTTCTATACTTAGTATTTTGTTCTGTCTGAGTTATTCCAAGTACCCATGAGCAACTGTTGAGACTCCATCTCCCAATATTTTTCTTTTTGTATCAAATGGGGATAAAGCAATTTTATTAACTTGCACCGTTGAAAGGTTGTGTTTTGGTTTATTATTTTAGACTGGATAACAACCATCTGCTTCCTGATTATATCCATTGAAAATAATGAGTTGTAATATTCTTCAAATTTTATCTCCTTTTCAACCACATTCCTGCTAATACCCTTGATTTTCTTTATCTCTCTTCCTCCTTCTGTCAGAATTTCATACATTTTTGCTCTCAGAGCTATAAATGCGGAAATTGTTTCCCCATTCATTTCATCTTTGAATTTACCAAGTACTTTTTTATTTTTTAAAGAGAAGCATGGATGATCTTGAGGATAGTCAGATGTGTCCATGTAGTCTATCATATTTAGTATTTCGAGGTATAAATCATCCGTTTTCATCGCATATATAAAACTATCTGTATCCATATAGCACAATTTCAATCTTTCATGTCCAAATTTCGGTAACATTATATCATAATGATACTCGTACATCGTTATTTTTGAAATATCGAGTATGCTCATACCAATGTATATTGGTTTGTTGAATACAACCGACTTTTTAGCCATATGCACAGCTGCTAGGTTTTCACTGTATATGGTTGAATCTAAAAATTCTGGTTTTGCAATAAGTTTTTCCAGTCTTTTAGGATCTGACACAAGTTTTATGGCTAGCCGATTCCTAATGTTCTCCATTGTTTTTCCAAAAATAGCGTTATTCATTAGCTTGAATAAGTCTTTTTCAAAATTGTTTTTAGCACTTTTTCTTAATTCAGTATTGAAGTCTATGTATGGTTTTAACCATCGTGATTGATTGAATTTCAATATCCGGTGGATTTTAGTAACTTTCAACCCGTGAGTGATAGCTTGCTTTAACGCCATATAATGTACTACATAGCGTTCACGCTTACCCAGGTGAGGTGTAAGTTTTTTGTTCATATCCCCCGGTGGTATAATATTTTCTGCAAGAAACGGAAGATCATTGTGTGAATTGTGTAGGTGTTGAGGGTACTCGACATCCACTTCCATGATGTACCCATATTTATCATCTTCGTTAATCGCCGATATATCAACATCTTCTTCGCACCACTTGAATGCACCGTAAGGTAGAGGTTTTGACATAGCGAATCCATACAAGTTGTTGCAGTCCTGGTATGTGACGAATGTAGATTCTTCGTTGGGGTCGTAATCCTTTGTATATTTGTTGTTTGCTTTCACATATCTGTGGGAGGCTTGACAAATTCCACCTCTTATTCCTTTTTCGATCATCAAAATCTGGTCATAATCAGTAAGAAGTTGCAGTCGGATTCCTGTATATTTTAACATGGCATCCCATGATAACCCAGGTAATGTAAAGTAGTGAGCTGGATCGAGTTTATGGCTTTTATGGATTGTTCTTCTGAAATTTTCAAAAACATCTGCTAGCAGGAGAACATCTGTTTTGAGGTAGTGATCGCTATACTCTCCAAGAGTATTACAGTTGAAATGATTCCATACTGTTTTTGCATGATGATAATCTTCATCCGTGATACCACTTTTATTTAATTTGCTGTAGAATGCTTCTTTAGGAGGTAGAGAGGTTTCTTCCAACTTTTTCCAGCTCGAGACGTATTCATATGGGAACACTCCTTTCCTTTTCATCAGGGCCACATCTTCAAGAGAGTGAAACTTTGACGTCTCTTTGAATTCAGGAACGTTTTTTGCCAAGGCGTCTAGACTTGCAGACATGAACCTAAAGGTATCGATGTATCGTATTCTGAATCCTCCTGCTACTTTTTTCGTGAAGGAGATGTACTTTTCTTCGGAGTTAGGGATAACCTCAATCTCTCGTTCGTCGTATCCAAGCTCCTTGACAACGAAATGTGAGTCGTATCCCGAGAAATTATGTATTAGGACTGGTAAAAATTTCGGATTCTGACATCTCAGGTTACAACTATTGTGTGCTGGACCTCTGTATTCACCAGTTATGTGACAATGATCACGCACTTTCCCATCATTTTCAGTAAATTGTAAGTTACATAAGTAACATTTCACTGCAGATTGAAAGTATGTTTCTTTTTCTTTAGAGAGCGGTGTCATTGGAATTTTCATTGAATAGGCTGTCGAGATTGTCTCTGCAATTTTTTTAATTTGTTGAACAAAGTGAGAGACTGCATCCTTTCCTCTGTAGACGATCGGTTCCGATGGTATGTCTAACTGCACATCCTCAACTTCATCCAATTTCTTAACATAGAAACAATAACTCATTGGTACGTGTCTATGAATTGTTTTGGTGCAGGATTCCGTCGGCTCTTCTGCTGCTGGTTCCAATATTGCCTCAAAATCGGCATATATGACGTACGGAACTCTCAAGATTCTTTCAGGATGTTCAAACTCGATGTATGGTTTTTTCGTAGGCATTTCTATTCTAACCGCATTATTCTCCATGCAGTATTCAAGATGTTCAGTCAACTTTTCCTCTTTCGGTTTACCGTATTGATCATCGAACTTTGTAAAACACCTTTTACAGATGAGTATTTGACTGGTGTGTTTTGTCAACTGTCTTACAACCAATTTTTCAAAATTTTTTATGTAAACATAATGGTGTGTACCTGAGTCGTCATTTATGAGTAGAAGGTCCCGGTGATCAGCTAATTCTTCTTTAACAACTTTGAGTGGATATACTTTGCAATCTTTCTCCAGTCCATATACATTGATCGAAATATTGTTGACAGTCTCGAATTTTTTAATTTGGTGTAGAGGTGTTGGAAAATCGATGCAGGAAAAGTCATATGGATGATCAAGATTGAAGTATTTGCTCACACGGTGCGCATTTTTGGTAATAAATTTGGCTAGAATGGAGTACTGGAAGCATAATTTGTCATTATTCCTCACATTCACGCAAGCCTTTTTACTTTCAATTTGAGTTGGAAGGCGGATGTAAGTGCTTCCACAAGAGGATTGTTTTATTGATTCTTAAACGTAATCCGTCTATATTTTTCAAAGACCATCCGCTTTTCATCAGTTGGGGCCTCTTCCATTTCGTTTTTCAATTTTTCGTTAAATTTCTCGATCACGTCATCCAGATTTGTATCAGTTTGTATAGCCTTATTTCTAATGATTTCATCTCAATCATGAAGCCTTTATATAGGTGGGTCACAGCCAGGGTTACCAACTTTTATTCGGAGTCAAAAAAGTACGGTTGGCAACCTAGTCACAGCCTTCTATATATCGAGGGGTCACCACAGCCTTCTATAATCGAGGGGATCACCACAGCCTTTTATATTGAGGGATCATCAGCCTTCTATATTTGATATATCAATGGTAGAGGGAGGAGATATGACATTTTTGTAGTGGTGGGGGTAATGAAAATGGAGGTGGTAAATGAAACTTTTATTTCATATTACTTCTGTAAAACAAAAGGCAGTAAGAAATCATTCACCTTATATCTCAGATAAACTGAGGGAGTACTCGTATTTGATTCATCATGTTATCAACCGTCATCCCAGCCACTGAATGATCAGATTTTGGATACCAACTTTTGGAAAATCCAAAATGGCGCCAAGTGTAGGTACTTGTCAGGTTCAGGACATTGTGTAGAAGTCGTTTTTGAGAAGTACCGAAATTTTTGAAAAACTCAAATTTGGATACCCAAATCCAAAATTACGTCAAGTGAGGTACTTTTTTCAGGTTCAGGACATCATGTGGATGTCGTTTTTGAGAAGTACCGAAATTTTTTGAAAAACTCAAATTTGGATACCCAAATCCAAAATTACGTCAAGTGAGGTACTTTTCAGGTTCAGGACATCATGTGGATGTCGTTTTTGAAAAGTATCAAATTTTTTTTTGAAAAAGTCAAATTTGGATACCCAAATCCAAAATAACGCCAAGTACCTCTCTGGTACAATACATAATGATGTATGTAACATTAGTTTTTGGGAATGTATCAATTTTGTTTTGTGAAAAAATCGATACCCGATTTTGAAAAATTAGTAGAGTGAGGATGTAGGTTCTGGACTCAACAATGGGGAAGTCATAAGTGTTGCGTGGGAGGGGGGGGGGGATACAGAACTGATTATGGGTCGAGGGGGGATGGTTACCATGACAACAGATAAGGATCCGGTGGGCAGGTTAGATGGGCGAGGGGGGGAAGGGGGAAGAGACCTCAACGGTCGGGGTGAAGGGGTGCGACAGACGAGCATGTTCAAACATGTTGTGCCAGAACCTACATCCTCACTCTACTAATTTTTCAAAATCGGGTATCGATTTTTTCACAAAACAAAATTGATACATTCC
>OY986061.1:870360-956074 GCA_963920205.1 Stenodema calcarata
GACTTATCTAATGAGGAGATATACTGGTACTACCAAGCTGCAGCGGTCAAAATTGGAATCTCGCAGGAAGACTTACTGTACGCCATTACTATTCCCTTGCTAGATTCCAATACCATATTTGACCTCTACAGACTGCACACCCTGCCGGTGCATGATGCACAACTTGATGCGTGGATGGGTTGGGGTAAGCACCACGAATATATAGCGGTGGACCCAACCATGAGCTCCTACATCCTGCTTGAGGAAGTGAACCTAGTAGAGGGAAAAAGAGAATTCTGGCGCAGGGGTCACCCTGCCAAGGTCAGGGTAGGCAATCCCGCAATACAGGGGCAGGCCCGCAATGCAGGGGCAGACCCGCAATACACGCACCTTGCTGGGGCACTTCTACCAAACACATACCTCGTATGGGTGTTGGTGGTGGGGTGATTATTTTCAGTATGTCATAATGCGAATTAGCATACCTTTCATTATTTAAAGTATGGTACACTGCACATTATCCTACCTTTCATTATTCACTGACCCATAATACACGTACCTCGCCGGGTCAGACCAGCTATATACATACCTTGTATTGGTGGTGAGGTGGAGTGATTTATTTACAATATGTCGTACTGCGAATTAGCCTACCTTTCATTATTTACAGTACCGCATACTACACATTAGCCGACCTATCATTATTCACAGACCCGCACTACACGTACCTACTTGTTTTTGTGATAGAAAAAAAATATATATATATATATATATATATATATTTATTCGAGTTTCGGATTGGGTATCAGACCTTATGCTTAGGAAGTCACACTCATCAATGAGCTAACAATAGCTAAATCATAATAGTGATCAAATATGATAATAATGGTAATAAGTGATAATAATGATGATAGGTACCTAGTGGATCAAAAAAAAAAAAATTTTTTTATACGTACCTGTTCGAATTTGTAGTGTGCTAGGATATATAGATTTGGTACCTTTGGTAGAGTACCATGGCAGGAAAACCTTGTTCAATCTATACCTGTATTTCGTACATATTATTAATATTTCCTACACAATGAGAAAAAGATTTCCTAAAGTATCGGTGGTACCTATTAACTATATTCATACTAAATGTGATCGTATAAGTAGTAATTGTTAATTCGGGAGTACTAGACGCCTAATGCATACTATTTGTGGTAAAGAATAAACGTATGATATAATTAATCGGCAAAATGTTATAGCATTACTCGATGAATTACATCGCTTCAATAATAAAGTGATTAAAAAAAAAAAAAATAAAAAATAAAAAAACATCAAAATAACCTCCCGTGGGGAGGTGTTCCGGTACTGCAGGCTCCGTGGTGGATCATACAAAATTTGCTATATTAAATTTAGTTCAAAGCGTCAAAGGGGTTTTATATCAATTTTGCACGTTTATAGCGTTACTTATAGTGTGTGCCTTTCTTAGTTGAAAGCTCCATCACCAGCGTCAAGGTGAAGGCACTTCGATGGAGTCCTACTTACATACTAAAAATTCATACTGCTTGGGGCCATAACGACTACGCTAGAGTCCCATTTATACAAGTCTATCTCTTAAATAATTATTACGTTTTTAGTGTTACTAGGGGACGTTTTGTTTCTGGTAGGCGCATCACTAAGAAATAGTTATACCATTTTTGGGTGAAATTGGGAAATACTGGGGATGCCGTGTTTCTGGTAAAACCATTTCCATAGATATAACCATACCTACCTACCATTTTGGACATTGAATTAAGGGATTGCCGTGTTTCCGGTAGGCTCATCCCTAAGGAATGGTTATACCATTTTTGGGCAAAAAAAAAAAGGGTCTAATGAGGACGCCGTGTTTCCGGTAAGAAAAAAGTCCATAGATGACCATAACTACCATTTCGGGCGTTTAAGTTTCTGCCGTGTTTCCGATTGGTTACATTGTTTTCCAATGGCAGCTCTCGCTGACTCTTTTCTATCTCAATTAAATAGCCGTTTTTTCATCACTAATAGGACTGTTTGTTTTGACTGTAGGATCCTGGGGATCATTGTAACCAAATCATTTTGGACAGGGTATGTATACAAAAAGAGCATTTTTGGGGTGTGAGTCTGGCAAAGGCGCATAATGATAATAGAAATATTAACAGAATTATTTAATTACATAGTTTTATACATACGTGATATTATTATTTAATTACATGGTTTTATACATCAATTTTTCTATACTTAGTATTTTGTTCTGTCTGAGTTATTCCAAGTACCCATGAGCAACTGTTGAGACTCCATCTTCCAATATTTTTCTTTTTGTATCAAATGGGGATAAAGCAATTTTATTAACTTGCACCGTTGAAAGGTTGTGTTTTTTAGACTGGATAACAACCATCTGCTTCCTGATTATATCCATTGAAAATAATGAGTTGTAATATTCTTCGAATTTTATCTCCTTTTCAACCACATTCCTGCTAATACCCTTGATTTTCTTTATCTCTCTTCCTCCTTCTGTCAGAATTTCATACATTTTTGCTCTCAGAGCTATAAATGCGGAAATTGTTTCTCCATTCATTTCATCTTTGAATTTACCAAGTACTTTTTTATTTTTTAAAGAGAAGCATGGATGATCTTGAGGATAGTCAGATGTGTCCATGTAGTCTATCATATTTAGTATTTCGAGGTATAAATCATCCGTTTTCATCGCATATATGAAACTATCTGTATCCATATAGCACAATTTCAATCTTTCATGTCCAAATTTCGGTAACATTATATCATAATGATACTCGTACATCGTTATTTTTGAAATATCGAGTATGCTCATACCAATGTATATTGGTTTGTTGAATACAACCGACTTTTTAGCCATATGCACAGCTGCTAGGTTTTCACTGTATATGGTTGAATCTAAAAATTCTGGTTTTGCAATAAGTTTTTCCAGTCTTTTAGGATCTGTCACAAGTTTTATGGCTAGCCGATTCCTAATGTTCTCCATTGTTTTTCCAAAAATAGCGTTATTCATTAGCTTGAATAAGTCTTTTTCAAAATTGTTTTTAGCACTTTTTCTTAATTCAGTATTGAAGTCTATGTATGGTTTTAACCATCGTGATTGATTGAATTTCAATATCCGGTGGATTTTAGTAACTTTCAACCCGTGAGTGATAGCTTGTTTTAACGCCATATAATGTACTACATAGCGTTCACGCTTACCCAGGTGAGGAGTAAGTTTTTTGTTCATATCCCCCGGTGGTATAATATTTTCTGCAAGAAACGGAAGATCATTGTGTGAATTGTGTAGGTGTTGAGGGTACTCGACATCCACTTCCATGATGTACCCATATTTATCATCTTCGTTAATCGCCAATATATCAACATCTTCTTCGCACCACTTGAATGCACCGTACGGTAGAGGTTTCGACATAGCGAATCCATACAAGTTGTTGCAGTCCTGGTATGTAACGAATGTGGATTCTTCATTGGGGTTGTAATCCTTTGTATATTTGTTGTTTGCTTTCACATATCTGTGGGAGGCTTGACAAATTCCACCTCTTATTCCTTTTTCGATCATCAAAATCTGGTCATAATCAGTAAGAAGTTGCAGTCGGATTCCTGTATATTTTAACATGGCATCCCATGATAACCCAGGTAATGTAAAGTAGTGAGCTGGGTCGAGTTTATGGCTTTTATGGATTGTTCTTCTGAAATTTTCAAAAACATCTGCTAGCAGGAGAACATCTGTTTTGAGGTAGTGATCGCTATACTCTCCAAGAGTATTACAGTTGAAATGATTCCATACTGTTTTTGCATGATGATAATCTTCATCCGTGATACCACTTTTATTTAATTTGCTGTAGAATGCTTCTTTAGGAGGTAGAGAGGTTTCTTCCAACTTTTTCCAGCTCGAGACGTATTCATATGGGAACACTCCTTTTCTTTTCATTAGGGCCACATCTTCAAGAGAGTGAAACTTTGACGTCTCTTTGAATTCAGGAACGTTTTTTGCCAAGGCGTCTAGACTTGCAGACATGAACCTAAAGGTATCGATGTATCGTATTCTAAATCCTCCTGCTACTTTTTTCGTGAAGGAGATGTACTTTTCTTCGGAGTTAGGGATAACCTCAATCTCTCGTTCGTCGTATCCAAGCTCCTTGACAACGAAATGTGAGTCGTATCCCGAGAAATTATGTATTAGGACTGGTAAAAATTTCGGATTCTGACATCTCAGGTTACAACTATTGTGTGCTGGACCTCTGTATTCACCAGTTATGTGACAATGATCACGCACTTTCCCATCATTTTCAGTAAATTGTAAGTTACATAAGTAACATTTCACTGCAGATTGAAAGTATGTTTCTTTTTCTTTAGAGAGCGGTGTCATTGGAATTTTCATTGAATAGGCTGTCGAGATTGTCTCTGCAATTTTTTTAATTTGTTGAACAAAGTGAGAGACTGCATCCTTTCCTCTGTAGACGATCGGTTCCGATGGTATGTCTAACTGCACATCCTCAACTTCATCCAATTTCTTAACATAGAAACAATAACTCATTGGTACGTGTCTATGAATTGTTTTGGTGCAGGATTCCGTAGGCTCTTCTGCTGCTGGTTCCAATATTGCCTCAAAATCGGCATATATGACGTACGGAACTCTCAAGATTCTTTCAGGATGTTCAAACTCGATGTATGGTTTTTTCGTAGGCATTTCTATTCTAACCGCATTATTCTCCATGCAGTATTCAAGATGTTCAGTCAACTTTTCCTCTTTCGGTTTACCGTATTGATCATCGAACTTTGTAAAACACCTTTTACAGACGACTATTGGACCATTGTGTTTTGTCAACTGTCTCACAACCAATTTTTCGAAATTTTTTTTGTAAACATAATGGTGTGTACCTGAGTCGTCATTTATGAGGAGAAGATCTCGATGATCAGCTAATTCTTCTTTAGCAACTTTGAGTGGATATACTTTGTAATCCTTCTCCAGTCCATATACATTGATCGAAATGTTGTTGGCAGTCTCGAATTTTTTAATTTGGTGTAGAGGTGTTGGAAAATCGATGCATGAAAAGTCATATGGATGTTCAAGATTGAAATATTTGCTCACACGGTGCGCATCTTTGGTAATAAATTTGGCTAGAATGGAGTACTGGAAGCATAATTTGTCATTATTCTTCACATTTACGCAAGCCTTTTTACTTTCAATTTGAGTCGGGAGGCGTATGTAAGTGCTTCCCACAAGAGGATTGTTTTTATTGATTCTTAAACGTAATCCCTCTATATTTTTCAAAGACCATCCGCTTTTCATCAGTTGGGCCTCTTCCATTTCGTTTTTCAATTTTTCGTTAAATTTCTCGATTACGTCATCCAGATTTGTATCAGTTTGTATAGCCTTATTTCTTGTTTTGAATGCTTTATCTTGCACTTCGTCGTTCACATTTTTAAACGTACACTCAACAATTACATTGACTTTGATCGATGTGAATTCATTCAAAGCTTCTCTGATTTTGATTTTAACCTCCTCCTGAATTTTCGAAAGAAAAGTTGGTAAATCAGCAGGCGAATCATTTCGAATAAACCATGATTGCAGTCGGTTTTTAAATGCTGTATGATATTCATAAACCTTACCTCGTCCTATTTTTTCCAGTAATTCTCCCTTCTTCGGTTCCCACAGCTTGAGTTTTTTAACCAGAGGTGGTCTCCCACATTTATTCTCATGTCTTTCAAAACTTGCACGGTGTTGGAGTTGAAACTCTCTTCCGCAATACACACATTCCAGATTGCCACGACATTCCAGAATATGTCTCAAGTATTGATTGACAGGAATCACCTTCAAACACTTTTCACAAACACTATTCTCCATTTTCGCGAGAGAGATGTTCACTGCTTGGTGGTTGATGAACTAATGATTTCATCTCAATCATGAAGCCTTTATATAGGTGGGTCACAGCCAGGATTGCCAACTTTTATTCGGAGAAAAAAAAGTACGGTTGGCAACCCTAGTCACAGCCTTCTATAATCATATTATAATATGATATATTATATAGAAGGCTAGATATTATCGAGGGGCCACCACAGCCTTCTATATCGTGGGGATATATTGAGGGCCCACCAGCCTTCTATATCAACGGTAGGGGGAGGAGATATGAAATTTGTAGTGGTGGAGGTAATGAAAATGGAGGTGGTAAATGAAACTTTTATTTCATAATACTTCTGTAAAACAAAAGAAAGTAAGAAATCATTCCACCCACCCTTATAATATAAGATATTATCTCAGATAAACTGAGGGAGTACTCGTATTTGAATCATCATGTTATCAACCGTCATCCCAGCCACTGAATGATCAGATTTTGGTATACAGCCTGGTATTGTTAACCATTTTAGCGGCACACACCCCTATCTCTCAGATAATCTGAGGGAGGTATGGGACCCAAAGGTCACTGGAACTATGCCATGCACACTAGGTTACGTTGAGTACGTCGTTGGACCTTCCACTAATATTAGCTAAATTTACTATGAATTCACTCATTTTCTTCTGGCAGGTATATTGATCACTATACCCAAATAAAAAGGTTCTTTTTAAAGTATAGCAATTTAAAACAATAATTGTTATAATTATAATCATAATTATTATGAGGAAAACGGAAAGTACCAACATTTTTTGAAAAACTCAAATTTGGATACCCAATTTTGGAAAATCCAAATCGATATCTTACTTCACAAAGGGAATATGTCCTTCAGAATTTATGATGGACATATTCCCTTTGTGAATTAAGGTATCGAAATGATACCAAGTGTGGGTACTTTTCTGGTTCAGGAAATTGTGTAGATGTCGTTTTTGAAATGTACCACATTTTTTTTTTTGTATACCTAAGTCAAATTTGGATACCCACTTTTGGAAAATCCAAAATGGCGCCAAGTGTAGGTACTTGTCAGGTTCAGGACATTGTGTAGAAGTCGTTTTTGAGAAGTACCGAAATTTTTTGAAAAACTCAAATTTGGATACCCAAATCCAAAATTACGTCAAGTGAGGTACTTTTTTCAGGTTCAGGACATCATGTGGATGTCGTTTTTGAGAAGTACCAAAATTTTTTGAAAAACTCAAATTTGGATACCCAAATCCAAAATTACGTCAAGTGAGGTACTTTTCAGGTTCAGGACATCATGTGGATGTCGTTTTTGAAAAGTATCAAATTTTTTTTTTTGAAAAAGTCAAATTTGGATACCCAAATCCAAAATAACGCCAAGTACCTCTCTGGTACAATACATAATGATGTATGTAACATTAGTTTTGGGAATGTATCAATTTTGTTTTGTGAAAAAATCGATACCCGATTTTGAAAAATTAGTAGAGTGAGGATGTATGTTCTGGACTCAACAATGGGGAAGTCATAAGTGTTGCGTGGGGAGGGGGGGGGGATACAGAACTGATTATGGGTCGAGGGGGGATGGTTACCATGACAACAGATAAGGATCCGGTGGGCAGGTTAGATGGGCGAGGGGGGAAGGGGGAAGAGACCTCAACGGTCGGGGTGAAGGGGTGCGACAGACGAGCATGTTCAAACATGTTGTGCCAGAACCTACATCCTCACTCTACTAATTTTTCAAAATCGGGTATCGATTTTTTCACAAAACAAAATTGATACATTCCCAAAAACTAATGTTACATACATCATTATGTATTGTACCAGAGAGGTACTTGGCGTTATTTTGGATTTGGGTATCCAAATTTGACTTTTTCAAAAAAAAATTTGATACTTTTCAAAAACGACATCCACATGATGTCCTGAACCTGAAAAGTACCTCACTTGACGTAATTTTGGATTTGGGTATCCAAATTTGAGTTTTTCAAAAAATTTCGGTACTTCTCAAAAACGACATCCACATGATGTCCTGAACCTGAAAAAAGTACCTCACTTGACGTAATTTTGGATTTGGGTATCCAAATTTGAGTTTTTCAAAAAATTTCGGTACTTCTCAAAAACGACTTCTACACAATGTCCTGAACCTGACAAGTACCTACACTTGGCGCCATTTTGGATTTTCCAAAAGTTGGTATCCAAAATCTGATCATTCAGTGGCTGGGATGACGGTTGATAACATGATGAATCAAATACGAGTACTCCCTCAGTTTATCTGAGATATAAGGTGGAATGATTTCTTACTGCCTTTTGTTTTACAGAAGTAATATGAAATAAAAGTTTCATTTACCACCTCCATTTTCATTACCCCCACCACTACAAAAATGTCATATCTCCTCCCTCTACCATTGATATATCAAATATAGAAGGCTGATGATCCCTCAATATAAAAGGCTGTGGTGATCCCCTCGATATAGAAGGCTGTGGTGACCCCTCGATATATAGAAGGCTGTGACTAGGGTTGCCAACCGTACTTTTTTGACTCCGAATAAAAGTTGGTAACCCTGGCTGTGACCCACCTATATAAAGGCTTCATGATTGAGATGAAATCATTAGAAATAAGGCTATACAAACTGATACAAATCTGGATGACGTGATCGAGAAATTTAACGAAAAATTGAAAAACGAAATGGAAGAGGCCCCAACTGATGAAAAGCGGATGGTCTTTGAAAAATATAGACGGATTACGTTTAAGAATCAATAAAAACAATCCTCTTGTGGGAAGCACTTACATCCGCCTTCCAACTCAAATTGAAAGTAAAAAGGCTTGCGTGAATGTGAGGAATAATGACAAATTATGCTTCCAGTACTCCATTCTAGCCAAATTTATTACCAAAAATGCGCACCGTGTGAGCAAATACTTCAATCTTGATCATCCATATGACTTTTCCTGCATCGATTTTCCAACACCTCTACACCAAATTAAAAAATTCGAGACTGTCAACAATATTTCGATCAATGTATATGGACTGGAGAAAGATTGCAAAGTATATCCACTCAAAGTTGTTAAAGAAGAATTAGCTGATCACCGGGACCTTCTACTCATAAATGACGACTCAGGTACACACCATTATGTTTACATAAAAAATTTTGAAAAATTGGTTGTAAGACAGTTGACAAAACACACCAGTCAAATACTCATCTGTAAAAGGTGTTTTACAAAGTTCGATGATCAATACGGTAAACCGAAAGAGGAAAAGTTGACTGAACATCTTGAATACTGCATGGAGAATAATGCGGTTAGAATAGAAATGCCTACGAAAAAACCATACATCGAGTTTGAACATCCTGAAAGAATCTTGAGAGTTCCGTACGTCATATATGCCGATTTTGAGGCAATATTGGAACCAGCAGCAGAAGAGCCGACGGAATCCTGCACCAAAACAATTCATAGACACGTACCAATGAGTTATTGTTTCTATGTTAAGAAATTGGATGAAGTTGAGGATGTGCAGTTAGACATACCATCGGAACCGATCGTCTACAGAGGAAAGGATGCAGTCTCTCACTTTGTTCAACAAATTAAAAAAATTGCAGAGACAATCTCGACAGCCTATTCAATGAAAATTCCAATGACACCGCTCTCTAAAGAAAAAGAAACATACTTTCAATCTGCAGTGAAATGTTACTTATGTAACTTACAATTTACTGAAAATGATGGGAAAGTGCGTGATCATTGTCACATAACTGGTGAATACAGAGGTCCAGCACACAATAGTTGTAACCTGAGATGTCAGAATCCGAAATTTTTACCAGTCCTAATACATAATTTCTCGGGATACGACTCACATTTCGTTGTCAAGGAGCTTGGATACGACGAACGAGAGATTGAGGTTATCCCTAACTCCGAAGAAAAGTACATCTCCTTCACGAAAAAAGTAGCAGGAGGATTCAGAATACGATACATCGATACCTTTAGGTTCATGTCTGCAAGTCTAGACGCCTTGGCAAAAAACGTTCCTGAATTCAAAGAGACGTCAAAGTTTCACTCTCTTGAAGATGTGGCCCTGATGAAAAGGAAAGGAGTGTTCCCATATGAATACGTCTCGAGCTGGAAAAAGTTGGAAGAAACCTCTCTACCTCCTAAAGAAGCATTCTACAGCAAATTAAATAAAAGTGGTATCACGGATGAAGATTATCATCATGCAAAAACAGTATGGAATCATTTCAACTGTAATACTCTTGGAGAGTATAGCGATCACTACCTCAAAACAGATGTTCTCCTGCTAGCAGATGTTTTTGAAAATTTCAGAAGAACAATCCATAAAAGCCATAAACTCGATCCAGCTCACTACTTTACATTACCTGGGTTATCATGGGATGCCATGTTAAAATATACAGGAATCCGACTGCAACTTCTTACTGATTATGACCAGATTTTGATGATCGAAAAAGGAATAAGAGGTGGAATTTGTCAAGCCTCCCACAGATATGTGAAAGCAAACAACAAATATACAAAGGATTACGACCCCAACGAAGAATCTACATTCGTCACATACCAGGACTGCAACAACTTGTATGGATTCGCTATGTCAAAACCTCTACCTTACGGTGCATTCAAGTGGTGCGAAGAAGATGTTGATATATCGGCGATTAACGAAGATGATAAATATGGGTACATCATGGAAGTGGATGTCGAGTACCCTCAACACCTACACAATTCACACAATGATCTTCCGTTTCTTGCAGAAAATATTATACCACCGGGGGATATGAACAAAAAACTTACACCTCACCTGGGTAAGCGTGAACGCTATGTAGTACATTATATGGCGTTAAAGCAAGCTATCACTCACGGGTTGAAAGTTACTAAAATCCACCGGATATTGAAATTCAATCAATCACGATGGTTAAAACCATACATAGACTTCAATACTGAATTAAGAAAAAGTGCTAAAAACAATTTTGAAAAAGACTTATTCAAGCTAATGAATAACGCTATTTTTGGAAAAACAATGGAGAACATTAGGAATCGGCTAGCCATAAAACTTGTGTCAGATCCTAAAAGACTGGAAAAACTTATTGCAAAACCAGAATTTTTAGATTCAACCATATACAGTGAAAACCTAGCAGCTGTGCATATGGCTAAAAAGTCGGTTGTATTCAACAAACCAATATACATTGGTATGAGCATACTCGATATTTCAAAAATAACGATGTACGAGTATCATTATGATATAATGTTACCGAAATTTGGACATGAAAGATTGAAATTGTGCTATATGGATACAGATAGTTTTATATATGCGATGAAAACGGATGATTTATACCTCGAAATACTAAATATGATAGACTACATGGACACATCTGACTATCCTCAAGATCATCCATGCTTCTCTTTAAAAAATAAAAAAGTACTTGGTAAATTCAAAGATGAAATGAATGGGGAAACAATTTCCGCATTTATAGCTCTGAGAGCAAAAATGTATGAAATTCTGACAGAAGGAGGAAGAGAGATAAAGAAAATCAAGGGTATTAGCAGGAATGTGGTTGAAAAGGAGATAAAATTTGAAGAATATTACAACTCATTATTTTCAATGGATATAATCAGGAAGCAGATGGTTGTTATCCAGTCTAAAATAATAAACCAAAACACAACCTTTCAACGGTGCAAGTTAATAAAATTGCTTTATCCCCATTTGATACAAAAAGAAAAATATTGGGAGATGGAGTCTCAACAGTTGCTCATGGGTACTTGGAATAACTCAGACAGAACAAAATACTAAGTATAGAAAAATTGATGTATAAAACCATGTAATTAAATAATAATATCACGTATGTATAAAAATATGTAATTAAATAATTCTGTTAATATTTCTATTATCATTATGCGCCTTTGCCAGACTCACACCCCACAAATGCTCTTTTTGTATACATACCCTGTCCAAAATGATTTGGTTACAATGATCCCCAGGATCCTACAGTCAAAACAAACAGTCCTATTAGTGATGAAAAAACGGCTATTTAATTGAGATAGAAAAGAGTCAGCGAGAGCTGCCATTGGAAAACAATGTAACCAATCGGAAACACGGCAGAAACTTAAACGCCCGAAATGGTAGTTATGGTCATCTATGGACTTTTTTCTTACCGGAAACACGGCGTCCTCATTAGTCCCTTTTTTTGCCCAAAAATGGTATAACCATTCCTTAGGGATGAGCCTACCGGAAACACGGCAATCCCTTAATTCAATGTCCAAAATGTTAGGTAGGTTATAGGCTATAGGTAGGTTATATCTATGGAAATGGTTTTACCAGAAACACGGCATCCCCAGTATTTCCCAATTTCGCCCAAAAATGGTATAACTATTTCTTAGTGATGCGCCTACCAGAAACAAAACGTCCCCTAGTAACACTAAAAACGTAATAATTATTTAAGAGATAGACTTGTATAAATGGGACTCTAGCGTAGTCGTTATGGCCCCAAGCAGTATGAATTTTTAGTATGTAAGTAGGACTCCATCGAAGTGCCTTCACCTTGACGCTGGTGATGGAGCTTTCAACTAAGAAAGGCACACACTATAAGTAACGCTATAAACGCGCAAAAAATTGATATAAAACCCCTTTGACGCTTTGAACTAAATTTAATATAGCAAATTTTGTATGTTCCACCACGGAGCCTGCAGTACCAGGACACCTCCCCACGGGAGGTTATTTTGATGTTTTTTTTATTTTATTTTTTTTTTTTTAATCACTTTATTATTGAAGCGATGTAATTCATCCAGCAATGCTATAACATTTTGCCGATTAATTATATTACACGTTTATTCTTTACCACAAATAGTATGTATTAGGCGTCTAGTACTCCCGAATTAACAATTATATACCTATACGATTACATTTAGAACGAATGTAGTTAATACCACCGATGCTTTAGGAAATCTATTTCTCATTGTGTAGGAAATATTATGTACGAAATACAGGTAGAGATTGAACAAGGTTTTCCTGCCATGGTACTCTACCAAAGGTACCAAATCTATATATCCTAGCACACTACAAATTCGAACAGGTACGTATAAATTTTTTTTTTTTTTTTTTTTTTTTTTTTTTTATCCACTAGGTACCTATCATGATAGGTCGGCTAATGTGCAGTATGCGGTACTGTAAATAATGAACGGTAGGCTAATTCGCAGTACGACATATTGTAAATAAATCACTCCACCTCACCACCAATACAAGGTATGTATACAGCTGGTCTGACCCGGCGAGGTACGTGTATTGTGGGTCAGTGAATAATGACAGGTAGGATAATGTGCAGTGTACCATACTTTAAATAATGAAAGGTATGCTAATTCGCAGTATGACATACTGAAAATAATCACCCCACCACCACCACCACCCATACGAGGTATGTGTTTGGCAGGTGTGCCCCAGCAAGGTGCGTGTATTGCGGGTCTGCCCCTGCATTGCGGGTCTGCCCATGTATTGCGGGATTGCCTACCCTGACCTTGGCAGGGTGACCCCTGCGCCAGAATTCTCTTTTTCCCTCTATCTTTACATGGCTCATTGACGCTATTATCCAAAACGCTTGGATCCTTTACAAGAAAAAAGATGCAAAAATGTCACAGCTAAAATTCAGACGTGCCATCGCGCAGACCTATTTGACAAAGTTTGCCACTCCCAGACTCCGAACTGGCAGGACTTCCAAGGCTTCTATTCACCAAAATTTTGATGTCAGATATGACAACATGGGACATTTCGTCATCAGCACTCCAGAAAAGAAGAGGAGGCGTTGTGCCAGCATCCATTGTGATTCGAGAGTCCGTACGATGTGCCAAAAATGTGACGTGGGCTTGTGTGTCGATTGTTTTATGCCTTATCATTCCCTACAATGACTTTTTCACTATTCGCTTCATTTTCAATTTTTATTCTGTTTCTAATGCCTAGTCAAGCCACCAATGATGTTTCCTTTTAATAAATGATGTCCACAGTTAAGCAAATACCAATTGTCTCTTAACGATCCTGAAACGGTCACCAGCGAATAACCGGGTGTATTAGATCCCAGTGTGCCCATATGGGCACGGGCCATATGGACCACTTAATGGGGTGTTTAATTTTTAAAACTATTTTTCTCATATTTAGACATGTCTAGTGGACAACCGTACCGATTTTCATTGAAAAATATTGAAAACAATAATTACGGGACATAATGGGTTAATTTGAGATCAAAATTTGAGCTTCCTAAGGGGTAAAATAAAGGAGTTATGGTGATTTTGGTTTATTATCTTCGATAATGAACCATTGGAATCGCCCAAAGAAAAAATTTTTTTAACCCCCCCTCAAAATTTGTTGGTTTACGTTTCAAGATACGTAGATTCAGAAAATCGAATAAAAAAAAAATCCGTCCGTCCGCCGCACGCCGTACGCCGTCCGCGCCACTTTGCCCAGTTAGCGTTGAGTTAAAATTACGAAATTTTTTTTCGTATTAATTGTATTATTTTCGTAATTGTATTAATAGTAAATACAAATTATTAATACCTAACAATAAATTGTAATAATTTTCACTAGGTAAAATTGATAAAATTGACTTGATAAAATTGTTAATAATTAGTGATAATTGATAATAATAATTAATCTAACATTTAGGATCTAGACATTTAGACCTAGTGATCTAGACAGAAGGGTGATCTGTACAAAGAAGATAATGAACCGTTGTGTCAAGAATTTGCAGAGTTTTTGTATTTTCAACAATAACTGCCGCCAAAATTGATGGAAATTGGTGCGGTTGGTCTTAAAATGTCCGCTAGGTTGTCTAGTAGCTTTTTGCCAGATGAACTTGGCTGAATTGAAGCATTACTTCATTATAGGTGTACCACCACTGATTACTCGTGACCACCAGTATGTAATACTTATAATATAGTAATGCTTCAACTCAGGCGAATCGGTTGAGATTTAGTTCAAAATTATTGAGCATATTATGCTCAATAATTTTGAACTAAATCTCAACCGATTCGCCTGAGTTGAAGCATTACTATATTATAAGTATTACATACTGGTGGTCACGAGTAATCAGTGGTGGTACACCTATAATGAAGTAATGCTTCAATTCAGCCAAGTTCATCTGGCAAAAAGCTCCCGCCAACAGCATTGAAAGAAGCGTAAAGCTCCCTGCTGGTGTAACAGAGGAAACATATTAGGTGAAACCGAGGGTGACTAAGGGTGAGAGGAGGTTGTGGGAAGGAGACAGGGAACAGGAAAACATTGACGGTGGAGGTTAGGGGTAGGAGGATCAGGTTTCTATTGCACACTCAATAGCGAGGTGCGAAACACCGAGCATCCTATATATGTGGCTGGCGGGCTAAATGGATATCATTCCTTTTTGCGGCTGAAGTTTTTTGGCAGGCCAGTTTTTACAACGGAGTTGTTTTTGGGGGGATAAAAATACTACAAATACAAACTTTTTATACAAGTATTAGTTGCTTGTGGAAGTAATAAAAACGTCTCGCAATAGCGCCAAGGGGAGATTTCGAAAGGGGTACGTATTTTGTTTCGATTTATCGATTAAAAAAGTCGATTATCAGAACGACCAGAAGTGCCCTAGTGCCAATGTTGAAGGGATAGGCGCTTCCTGGGGTGGGGGAAGGCACCCAGTGTTCCGCAATAGGAGCCGTTCCGGGCGGTGGCCAAAATATCGAATCAACTTGAACGCCGAAAACAATCGATCGTTGAATCGTTCCTTGTCAAGGAAGAAGGGAGTTTCATTCTTCCATGGTTCCTTGGTTTCTTCCATGTTCGATAAGAATGATATCAAAACGTTGCCTGACGTTATGTTTTGAATGCATTGACTGGTGGTTTTTAGCTTCGTATTTACTCATCATAGTAAAAGTGAATTATTGTCTCCATAATATTAATCAACTAAACATTGAAATTTAATATCTCACGTGCAACGCGTGAACGCTTTGCTAGTCGTCAAGACTGAAGTGGATCACTATTCGCCCAAGGGAATCTCATTTGTTGATTTCTACATTCTGTAAGTTAATAACAGTTAATAACAGTAATATAAATAATATTATTATGTAGCTCAGCCAACCGTTGAGAATACTGATTTATTTGTTATCCCTGAAACTGATGGTGACTTCGTTGACTCGAGCTTTGTTTGAGCTAACCAACGAACTCTAAAAGCTAGTTGAAATCAATCTTGCTGTTCTTTGATCGTTCAAAATGTTTTGATAGGATTGGATAAGAAAACGTATGTGCAATCTGGGCATAAGAGGACATTTTTAGAGGGGGTTTTCAAGGTACCACTCGGCTAGGAAGCAGATGGTCGCGATTGCTAATTTTTAAAAACCCCAGTAATAGAAACTCCAATAATATAATTTTTTGACTACCTTTATAATGTACTCTTTGAATAGTACTCGTACAGTCACAATTTCTCTTTTATTCTTCCTATCATTTTGAAGATAATTATTTGGGTGGGTAGGTGGGATTGCCTTGCAGCCACCTCCTCGTCGGTAATCCTGTATACTGGTCAGTAACCATCCCTCTCCTCAAGAGAACTCTTTGGAGAACGATGTTTCCTGACTTGCTAAGAGCTGGATACCACTAATTATGAAGCAGTTTAGCTGTAAGGGTAGTTTGAGTTTAGTTCCTATAGTGATGCACCTAAATATTGCCCTGGTGCCCCACCAGTTTCTGAGCCCACGAGCCGCCCCTGGTATTAGTTGCTTGTGGAAGTAATAAAAACGTCTCGCAATAGCGCCAAGGGGAGATTTCGAAAGGGGTACGGTGCTTGTGAAGTGGTTAAGCTTTTCATTATACTTAGCTCCTTAATGAGGAAAAGGGCGGGCGGGGAAAGTGGATATCATAACTTTTTCCGGCCTCTGAAGAATGATATTTGCGAGGCGGGGTGATTTTTACACGGAGTGTTTTTTGGGGGGATATCACATCTTTTTGTTGTTGAAGTGGGTCATTTTATAAAGAAGGTCTATGCAAAATATCAAGTCGATTGGTCCGGTTACCCAGGCTGTAGACTCGTCAAAGTTGCCAAAATTAGCCTAAATTTCATTTTTTTGTTTCTAAAAGTTTTTGGGTTGAGATAATGGGTTAAACCTTTCAAAAGGCACTGTCTGATGTTGAAACGAAGCTCTGTGCAAAATTTCAAGTCAATCCGTGAAGATGGAAATGCCTAACTGATTAAGGAGAAGAAGAACAGGTAAGGGTGAAAAACCGGGTTTTTGAAGTTATATAACTCGGCTCCCTTTAAAGATATCGACTTGAATCTTTCAAAAGGCACTTGCTACACTTGAAACGAAGCTCCGTGCAAAATTTCAAGTCAATCGGCGAAGGTGGAGAGGCTGTAGCCTTGACCGACTGAAAAAAGTAGAAAAACATGGTAATTGGTTTTTGAAGTTATATTGTAACAGTCCCTATGTTGCCATGGAAACAAGACGCTATGCACTTTCTTTCCGCCATTGAACTTTCCGATTGTAACACTTTCCGATTTGTGATTTTTTCCTATGGTCCTTTCTGATTAAAACAAGTTTACCTAATTGCTTTTAGTACGCGTACTTACTTATTGCGAACTACTCCAATCTTTGTTAAGCACCGGAGCCGCGAAAGTGGTGATTCCCGACGTGATCTCGTTGTCAAACGATTGTGTAGTTCGGCTCGCGAACATCGCGAATACGATCGAGTTTATCTGGTTGAAAATTTTCACCGACATCGTTCATCGTAAGTACCTACCTACTTACTAGTAATTATGGACAGGAAAGCTGTTGAATCTGATGTTCCCTCACAAGTCGTGGATGCGGCTAGCGCTATCTCACATAGCGTTTGTGATCGACTGCCGAGATTCTGGAAGCAAGACCCAGAAATGTGGTTCCTGCAGGCCGATGCTATTTTTTCCTCTGCTCGAATCCGGAATTCTAACCGCAAGTTTGAGGATACCATAGCGAAACTCGATTATGAGATTCTTAAGCAGGTTGCCGACCTTGTTCGCAGTCCTCCTGAAACACCCTATGAGGAACTCCGATCTCGCCTAATTAAAATTTACTCTCAGTCGGAAAATGAGCGAATTACTAAATTGCTAGAAGAAAAACAACTAGGTGATTTGAAACCTTCGCAATTTCTGCGCGAAATGAGACTGCTTGGGGGCTCATCTATCTCAAACGACCTTTTGAAAAACTTATGGCTCAGAGGTCTTCCCCAACGCATGAAGGATATTCTCGTTGCTGTGGATCAGGAAGATCTGGATAAGTTGGCGTGTGTGGCGGATCGCTTGGTTGAAAATTATGAATCATCCTCTGTTCACCAAGTAAATTCGTGTACCCCTCACAGTTCTTCTTCACAAGCACCTAACCAATCTGCCAACGTCTCAAATGCCGAGCTCTTTGCTCTTGTTCAGCAACTGGCTACTGATATAGCTTCACTCAGAATTCAGAGATCCCGCAGTAGCTCTAGAGTTTCATCTCGTGCATCCAGTCGATCAACCTCTAAAGGCCCAAAATTATGTTTTTATCACAAGCGTTTCAAGAACAAAGCCCGGCGCTGTAATAAGCCGTGCAGCTGGGTATCCCATTCGGAAAACTAGACGCTGCGGCAGCTGAGGCGGGTGCTGTCGCTGATAACGTAAACCGTCGTCTATTCATCAGCGAGCGCACTACAGGAGAGCAGTATCTGATTGATACAGGAGCTGCTATTTCTGTATTCCCCTGGCGACGTTCAACCTCAATTCAACCAACAGATTTTCTTCTCTATGCTGCAAACGGTAGTCAAATCAAGACATATGGAGAAACAAGGCGAACAGTCAACCTTGGTTTAAGACGTCCTTATCTGTGGACTTTTGTTCTGGCAGACGTCACTAAACCCATCATTGGAGCTGATTTTTTATTTCACCATAGCTTGATTGTTGACCTTCAAGGGCAGCAGTTGATTGATAAGGAAACTGGTTTGACAACTCGTGGACGCCTAGCGCCCATCAAGGTTCCATCAATTCAAGCCATCCCAGCATCTCATTGGTGCGCTGAATTGCTCAAACAATTTCCTTCAATCACTCGACCTTCATCTTCTGTGACCACCCCTAAGCACTCAGTGCAACATTTCATTGAGACCACAGGACCACCAGTTTCTGCTCGAGCAAGAAGGTTACCTCCTGACAAATACAGTGCAGTAAAAGAGATTTTCTCCCAAATGGTTCTTGATGGCATCTTCAGACCATCAAAAAGCCCATGGGCCAGCCCAGCATGTCGTGTACAAGGCAAATGGAGAGATTCGACCATGTGGAGAACCGGGCACTGAATGCCAAAACAGTTCCAGACCGTTATTCTCCCCCTCACCTCTTAGATTTCCAAAATAATCTTGCAATGAAAAAATTTTTCTCTACACTCGACCTAGCGCGCGCTTATCATCAAATTCCAATTGCAGACGAAGATATACCCAAAACAGCTATCACTACACCCTTTGGACTATTTGAGTTCATGAGAATGGGTTTTGGACTGAAAAATGCGTCCCAATCATTTCAGCGTTTCATGAATCAGCTTTTTGGAGACCTATCATACGTTTTCGTTTACATTGATGACCTACTTGTGTTTTCTAGTGATGAGCAGAAGCATCGCGAGCATTTGAGAGAAATATTTCGTCGCTTAGACCAAGCTGGAATTACCATCAACTTGGCAAAATGCTGTTTTGCCCAGGAAGAAGTTGATTTTTTGGGTTATCACGTGTCACCCAAAGGTATTTCTCCCAAGAACAACCGCATCCAAGCCATTTTGGAATTTGAACGGCCATCCACTATTCGCCAACTTCGTCGTTTTCTTGGCATGTTTTACTTCTACAGACGGAGCATTCCAAAGGCTTCAGACAAACAACAAGCTCTAAATGATATGCTAAAGGGAAAAGCCAAATCGTCTAAGTCAAATCTCAACTGGACTACAGAGGCAGAGAATGCTTTTGAAAATTGCAAGCAAGCCCTAGCATCAGCTACAGTTCTCGACCATCCATGTTCTGACACTCTTCTTTCACTTGCATGTGATGCTTCAGATAGTCATGTTGGAGCGGTTTACCAACAATGGGTTGAAGATTCCTGGAAGCCTCTTGGTTTCTTTTCAAAGGCACTCGAACCTTCTCAGAGTCGCTACTCCACGTATGACCGTGAGCTATTAGCCATTTATCTTGCTGTGAAGTATTTCCGCTCTGTTCTAGAAGGACGATCATTCTTCATCCTCACGGACCATAAACCATTAATTCATGCGTTTTCCCAGAGGACAGACTCTGCTCCTCCGCTACGTATAAGACGTCTTAACTTCATTAGTGAGTTCACCACAGACATACGTCATGTGTCTGGTGAGAGTAACCCTGTGGCAGACGCTCTTTCTCGTGTGGAAGCAATTGACTCGCCTGATGACCTATCTTTCATCATACAAGAACAGAAGAAAGACACTAGTATACCTGAGTTAATGAAGAATCAGAACCTCAAGCTCCAGCACATCTACCTTCCCTCAATGGACCATCCATTGTTATGTGAGCAGTCCACTACCACTGCTAGGCCATATTTACCACCATCAACCCGTATGGACATCTTCAAACGATTACATGGCCTTAGTCATCCTGGTGTGAGAACAACAAGGAAGCTAATAACTCAGCGTTATTTCTGGCCTACTATGAACGCAGATATTGCTCAGTGGACTCGTGCCTGTGTTCCATGTCAACGCTCCAAAGTTCAACGCCATACTGTCACCTCGCCTGCTCATTTCGTACCTGCTGGACGTTTTGAGCAGATTCACATTGACCTCATGGATGGAATGCGTTATTGTCTGACCATTGTTGACCGAGCTTCTCGTTGGCCTGAAGCATTACCTATTCCCGACATCTCAGCTGAAACTGATGCTCACTGTTTATACAGCAACTGGATTGCAAGGTTTGGTGTGCCATTGCGCGTCACAACTGATCAAGGTAGACAATTTGAGTCCTCACTTTTCAAAAATCTGGCAAAGCTCATGGGAATGACACGAATCAGGACGACTGCATACCATCCACAAGCCAACGGATGCGTTGAGCGATGGCATCGCTCCCTCAAGGCTGCCATCATGGCACATCTTGATGCAGCACACTGGACAAGAGTGATCCCGTTCGTCCTACTGGGACTGAGAGCCTCAATACGGGAGGACATTGGATCAAGCTGCGCAGAAATGGTATTTGGTCAACCATTACGTCTTCCTGGAGAGTTTCTGGAACCATCAAACCGTCCACCTCCATCTGAAGAGTTGATCAGACAGTTTGCTGAATCTATGAAGGATCTATGTCCAGCTCCGTTCCGTGCCAGTACTCGGTCATGCTTTCGCCACAAAGCTCTTGACAGCTCAACCCATGTTTTCTTGCGACAGGACCACGTCACTCCACCTTTGACCCCTCCATATACAGGACCTTATAAGGTATTGGAACGGAAGGAGAAGACCTTTCGCATCCAGCTTCCTGACCGCGCAATTGTGGTATCAGCAGATCGCTTGAAACCAGCATTCCTGCTACTGGATCAGGATGATGTTCCTCTGGCTCCTCCTACCAATCAGACCACCAAGTCTAATAGTGACACCTCTGCTCCATCAGAACTTCAGCGACCTGGTCAGCCACCTGCGGACTCAGAGAGACGTTCTCGCTCTGGTAGACTCATTCGTCCCCGTGTCAGATTCTGCGACGGTGTCACTAGGGGGAAGTGATGTAACAGTCCCTATGTTGCCATGGAAACAAGACGCTATGCACTTTCTTTCCGCCATTGAACTTTCCGCCATTGAACTTTCCTCGATTGAACTTCCCGATTGTAACACTTTCCGATTTGTGATTTTTTCCTATGGTCCTTTCTGATTAAAACAAGTTTACCTAATTGCTTTTAGTACGCGTACTTACTTATTGCGAACTACTCCAATCTTTGTTAAGCACCGGAGCCGCGAAAATATAACTCGGCTCCCTTTAGACCTAGCGACTTGAAACTTTCAGGGTTTTCTATTATCCACACCAAAAAGATCCATACCAAATTTCAAGTTGATCGGTCTACTAGGAGCCGAGATATGGCCATAATTCGCCTAAATTACCCTAAATTTCAGTTTTTTTGTCCCTAATTTTTTTTGGGTTGGGATAATTGCTTATTTCGTTCAAATGGCACTGAGCCATGCTATAAAGAAGGTATGTAAAAAAATTCAAGTCGATTGGTCCTTTTACCCAGGCTGTAGACTCGTCAAAGTGAACAGAATTTTCCTAAGGTTTCTGTTTTTTTGTTTCTAAAACTTTTTTGGGTTGAGATAATGGGTTAAATCTTATATAAGGCTCTGTCTCAAGGTTAAATGAAGCTCTGTGCAAAATTTCAAGTCAATCGGTGAACGTGGAGAGGCTCCAGCCTTGCCTGTCTGAACAAGGAGAAGAAGGAGAAGAACAATCTAAGGCCGAAAAACCGGGTTTTTGAAGTTATGTAGCTCGGCTCCCTTTAGACCTATCGATTCGAAACTTTCAGGGCTTTCTAATATACACTCAAAGAAGACCCACACTAATTTTCAAGTTGATCGGTCAAATAGGAGCCGAGATATGGATACCTCGAAAACGCGTTTCGTGACGTCCGGTAAACATACACTCGGCATCGTTCGTTTTCTCAACTTCTTTGCTTGGCGGGGCGGAACGCTACCGCGTTCCTAGATTACGAAATTTAGACATTCGTGTGGTTGAAAAGGAGATTTGTATATCGTAGCGAAGGTCTTCGTCTATGTACACACCCAGGTGCCTTGCAAAAGGTTCGCGTTCGAGTGTCGGACACAAACTCTGTTCAATCGGTCACAGGTATGTAATTATACAAAATGCTGGACATGGGATATGGTTAAGGATTTAGAGAAAACTAGGTATTTTGTTTTCGACAAGTTCAAGGTAAGGGTGTTTGCGCTTAGCCAATTGGGTTAATCACTCGATTTCTTGTCTGTAAAATTGTTTGAACAATACCTATTTGGTTTATTGAATTTGGATGATAAGCCTTGATTGAGACTTGAAATTTTAAACATGGGTTGCAGATGGATGTCAATGCAATATTCACTCAGTTTCTTGTCTGTAGAATTGATTAAACGATACCTAGTTGTTTTATGAAATTTCGATGATGAGCTAGAGTTTCATTTATCATTTCGTTAATTAGTCAGAAGGGTGACCTGCTCAAAGAAGATAATAAACCGTTGTGTCAAGAATTTGCCGATTTTGGTTTATTGTCTTCGATAATGAACCATTGGAATCGCCCAAAGAAAAACTTTCTTTAATCCCATGTCAAAATTTGTTGGTTTACGTTTTAAGATACGTAGATTCAGAAAATTGAATAAAAAAACTCTGCAAATTCTTGACACAACGGTTCATTATCTTCTTTGTACAGATCACCCTTCTGTCTAGATCACTAGGTCTAAATGTCTAGATCCTAAATGTTAGATTAATTATTATTATGAATCATCACTAATTGATAATAATTTTATCAAGTACCTAGTGAAAATTATTATAATTTATTGTTAGGTTATTAAGGGAATTTTTCGAGTTTTAAAATTTTCAAAATGTCAAAATTCGTTTTGAACCCCTTCCCCTTGACCTAGGGTTATGAAACGTTTCGAGGACCATTGCGGGGTTGGTCGGAACCCATAAAAGAAATTTCGTAATTTTAAGTCAACGCTAACTGGGCAAAGTGCCGCGGACGGCGTACGGCGGACGGACGGATTTTGGTTTATTATCTTCGATAATGAACCATTGGAATCGCCCAAAGAAAAAAAATTTTTTAAACCCCCCCTCAAAATTTGTTGGTTTACGTTTCAAGATACGTAGATTCATCATTTCAACGCAAACCCAAAAACATAAGCCCCCCTAATCGCCAGAACCTATTAACCACCTATTTTTCTGGTATTGAACGTTTGAAACAAGTAATAAAATCATTATTCCCCATAATCTGCGATAATAGTCTAACCAAGGATTTGTTGCCAGCCCCTCCCAACTTAGTATACAAAAACCCCCCAACCCACACAAAATTTTCAATAAAAACTCTGCTTCCTCAAAGCCGGGTACTCACCCTTGCCACCGTCCCAGATGCAAAACGTGTCCCCTGGTTGATGATTCCTCTACCTTAACTACCCCTAACACACCCAACTCCTATTCCACAACCACCCCAGCTACCTGCACTTCCTCCAATTTAGTACACAGTTTAAAATGCCAAAATTGTGAGGCGGTCTACATCGGGGAAACCATAACACCCCTCTCGATCCGAATGAATGGCCATCGAGACTCCCTCAACAACAAACCCAACCTCCCAATTGCTACCCACGCCCATTCACATGGTGCTTCCTTCGACAGCTGCTACAAGGTACAAGTGGCGAAAGTACTGCCCCCCAACACATCGACAATAGACCGCCACACCTGGGAGTCCTCCTACATTTCAGTGTTAGGGGGATTCAGACCACCAAGTCTTAATAAAAAACATTGACGTAACTAACACACTCACTCGAACCTACTAACACTTTCTTACTTCCACACACACAACTTACTTACTATTACACTTTTAATCACTTTTTGGTTTATTATCTTCGATAATGAACCATTGGAATCGCCCAAAGAAAAAATTTTTTTAACCCCCCCTCAAAATTTGTTGGTTTACGTTTCAAGATACGTAGATTCAGAAAATCGAATAAAAAACTCTGCAAATTCTTGACACAACGGTTCATTATCTTCTTTGTACAGATCACCCTTCTGTCTAGATCACTAGGTCTAAATGTCTAGATCCTAAATGTTAGATTAATTATTATTGTCAATTATCACTAATTATTAACAATTTCATCAAGTACCTAGTGAAAATTATTATAATTTATTGTTAGGTATTAATAATTCGTATTCATTATCAGTAATAATAATTATTAATTATGATTAATTAATACGATATAATTCTGGGGTTTTTAAAACTACGTCGGTAATAATTTTTCTATAAAAGAAGTACCTACCAACAAACATTCGAAATTACCTTCATTTCCGTAGCACGAAACGCACCTCAGAACAACAAACTCGACATCACTTAAGCCATATGATGTTCCAAAGAGCTTGTTAGTATGAAAATGGACCTGTATTTCAACAATTTGAGTCACGATCGTGTTGTGAGGCACAATCTTTGAGCCGTCATTGTGAACGAACGGCTGGTCGTACACAGCTGCGGATGGTCTTAAAAAATTCTACGGAACAAACTCTATCTAAATATGAAATAAAAAACATACCGTTCTATATGAATTTTTCGAGATATGAGATTTTCAAATTTTCAAAATTCGTTTTGAACCCCTTCCCCTTGACCTAGGGTTATGAAAAGTTTCGAGGACCATTGTGGGGTTGGTCGAAACGGTTGGCGGACGGCGGACGGCGTACGGCGGACGGACGGATTTTTTTTTATTCGATTTTCTGAATCTACGTATCTTGAAACGTAAACCAACAAATTTTGAGGGGGGGTTAAAAAAATTTTTTCTTTGGGCGATTCCAATGGTTCATTATCGAAGATAATAAACCAAAAAACTCTGCAAATTCTTGACACAACGGTTCATTATCTTCTTTGTACAGATCACCCTTCTGTCTAGATCACTAGGTCTAAATGTCTAGATCCTAATTGTTAGATTAATAATTAATCTAACATTTAGGATCTAGACATCATTATAATTATTGTTAATAATTATTATTATTATCAATTATCACTAATTATTAACAATTTTATCAAGTACCTAGTGAAAATTATTATAATTTATTGTTAGGTATTAATAATTCGTATTTATTATTAATAATAATAATTATTAATTATGATTAAATAATACGATATAATTCTGGGGTTTTTAATACTACGTCGGTAATAATAATTATTAATTATTATTAGAAAAATTATTTTTCTATAAAAGAAGTACCTACCAACAAACATTCGAAATTACCTTCATTTCCGTAGCACGAAACGCACCTCAGAACAACAAACTCGACATCACTTAACAATTTATTAAGCCATATGATGTTCCAAAGAGCTTGTTAGTATGAATTCTTGACACAACGGTTCATTATCTTCTTTGTACAGATCACCCTTCTGTCTAGATCACTAGGTCTAAATGTCTAGATCCTAAATGTTAGATTAATTATTATTATCAATTATCACTAATTATTAACAATTTTATCAAGTACCTAGTGAAAATTATTATAATTTATTGTTAGGTATTAATAATTCGTATTTATTAATAATAATAATTATTATTAATTATGATTACTTAATACGATATAATTCTGGGGTTTTTAATACTACGTCGGTAATAATTTTTCTATAAAAGAAGTACCTACCTACCAACAAACATTCGAAATTACCTTCATTTCCGTAGCTCGAAACGCACCTCAGAACAACAAACTCGACATCACTTAAGCCATATGATGTTCCAAAGAGCTTGTTAGTATGAAAATGGACCTGTATTTCAACAATTTGAGTCACGATCGTGTTGTGAGGCACAATCTTTGAGCCGTCATTGTGAACGAACGGCTGGTCGTACACAGCTGCGGATGGTCTTAAAAAATTCTACGGAACAAACTCTATCTAAATATGAAATAAAAAACATACCGTTCTATATGAATTTTTCGAGATATGAGATTTTCAAATTTTCAAAATTCGTTTTGAACCCCTTCCCCTTGACCTAGGGTTATGAAAAGTTTCGAGGACCATTGTGGGGTTGGTCGAAACGGTTGGCGGACGGCGGACGGCGTACGGCGGACGGACGGATTTTTTTTTATTCGATTTTCTGAATCTACGTATCTTGAAACGTAAACCAACAAATTTTGAGGGGGGGTTAAAAAAATTTTTTCTTTGGGCGATTCCAATGGTTCATTATCGAAGATAATAAACCAAAAAACTCTGCAAATTCTTGACACAACGGTTCATTATCTTCTTTGTACAGATCACCCTTCTGTCTAGATCACTAGGTCTAAATGTCTAGATCCTAATTGTTAGATTAATAATTAATCTAACATTTAGGATCTAGACATCATTATAATTATTGTTAATAATTATTATTATTATCAATTATCACTAATTATTAACAATTTTATCAAGTACCTAGTGAAAATTATTATAATTTATTGTTAGGTATTAATAATTCGTATTTATTATTAATAATAATAATTATTAATTATGATTAAATAATACGATATAATTCTGGGGTTTTTAATACTACGTCGGTAATAATAATTATTAATTATTATTAGAAAAATTATTTTTCTATAAAAGAAGTACCTACCAACAAACATTCGAAATTACCTTCATTTCCGTAGCACGAAACGCACCTCAGAACAACAAACTCGACATCACTTAACAATTTATTAAGCCATATGATGTTCCAAAGAGCTTGTTAGTATGAATTCTTGACACAACGGTTCATTATCTTCTTTGTACAGATCAACCTTCTGTCTAGATCACTAGGTCTAAATGTCTAGATCCTAAATGTTAGATTAATTATTATTATCAATTATCACTAATTATTAACAATTTTATCAAGTACCTAGTGAAAATTATTATAATTTATTGTTAGGTATTAATAATTCGTATTTATTAATAATAATAATTATTATTAATTATGATTACTTAATACGATATAATTCTGGGGTTTTTAATACTACGTCGGTAATAATTTTTCTATAAAAGAAGTACCTACCTACCAACAAACATTCGAAATTACCTTCATTTCCGTAGCTCGAAACGCACCTCAGAACAACAAACTCGACATCACTTAAGCCATATGATGTTCCAAAGAGCTTGTTAGTATGAAAATGGACCTGTATTTCAACAGTTTGAGTCACGATCGTGTTGTGAGGCACAATCTTTGAGCCGTCATTGTGAACGAACGGCTGGTCGTACAAAGCTGCGGATGGTCTTAAAAAATTCTACGGAACAAACTCTATCTAAATATGAAATAAAAAACATACCGTTCTATATGAATTTTTCGAGATATGAGATTTTCAAATTTTCAAAATTCGTTTTGACCCCCTCCCCCTTTGACCTAGGGTTATGAAAAGTTTCGAGGACCATTGTGGGGTTGGTCGAAACCCATAAAAAAAATTTCGTAATTTTAACTCAACGCTAACTGGGCAAAGTGGCGCGGACGGCGTACGGCGTACGGCGGACGGCGTACGGCGGACGGACGGATTTTGGTTTATTATCTTCGATAATGAACCATTGGAATCGCCCAAAGAAAAAAATTTTTTTAACCCCCCCCAAAATTTGTTGGTTTACGTTTCAAGATACGTAGATTCAGAAAATCGAATAAAAAAAAATCCGTCCGTCCGCCGTACGCCGTACGCCGTACGCCGTCCGCCGTACGCCGTCCGCGCCACTTTGCCCAGTTAGCGTTGAGTTAAAATTACGAAATTTTTTTTATAGGTTTCGACCAACCCCACAATGGTCCTCGAAACTTTTCATAACCCTAGGTCAAGGGGAAGGGGTTCAAAACGAATTTTGAAATTTTGAAAATTCCATATCTCGAAAAATTCATATAGAACGGTATGTTTTTTATTTCATATTTAGATAAAGTTTGTTCCGTAGAATTTTTAAGACCATCCGCAACTTTGTACGACCAGCCGTTCGTTGACAATGAGGGCCCAAAGATTGTGCCTCACAACCCGATCGTGAATCAAACTGTTGAAATACAGGTCCATTTTCATACTAACAAGCTCTTTGGAACATCATATGTCTTAAGTGATGTCGAGTTGGTTGTTCTGAGGTGCGTTTCGTGCTACGGAAATGAAGGTAATTTCGAATGTTTGTTGGTAGGTACTTCTTTTATAGAAAAATTATTACCGACGTAGTATTAAAAACCCCAGAATTATATCGTATTAATTAATCATAATCAATAATAAATATTATTAATAATAAATACAAATTATTAATACCTAACAATAAATTATAATAATTTTCACTAGGTACTTGATAAAATTGTTAATAATTAGTGATAATTGATAATAATAATTAATCTAACATTTAGGATCTAGACATTTAGACCTAGTGATCTAGACAGAAGGGTGATCTGTACAAAGAAGATAATGAACCGTTGTGTCAAGAATTTGCAGAGTTTTTTTTATTCGATTTTCTGAATCTACGTATCTTGAAACGTAAACCAACAAATTTTGAGGGGGGGTTAAAAAAATTTTTTCTTTGGGCGATTCCAATGGTTCATTATCGAAGATAATAAACCAAAATCCGTCCGTCCGCCGTACGCCGTACGCCGTCCGCGCCACTTTGCCCAGTTAGCGTTGAGTTAAAATTACGAAATTTTTTTTATGGGTTTCGACCAACCCCACAATGGTCCTCGAAACTTTTCATAACCCTAGGTCAAGGGGAAGGGGTTCAAAACGAATTTTGAAATTTTGAAAATTTCATATCTCGAAAAATTCATATGGAACGGTATGTTTTTTATTTCATATTTAGATAGAGTTTGTTCCGTAGAATTTTTTAAGACCATCCGCAGCTTTGTACGACCAGCCGTTCGTTGACAATGACGGCTCAAAGATTGTGTCTCACAACACGATCGTGAATCAAACTGTTGAAATACAGGTCCATTTTCATACTAACAAGCTCTTTGGAACATCATATGGCTTAAGTGATGTCGAGTTTGTTGTTCTGAGGTGCGTTTCGTGCTACGGAAATGAAGGTAATTTCGAATGTTTGTTGATAGGTAGGTACTTCTTTTATAGAAAAATTATTACCGACGTAGTATTAAAAACCCCAGAATTATATCGTATTAATTAATCATAATTAATAATAATTATTATTAATAATAAATACGAATTATTAATACCTAACAATAAATTATAATAATTTTCACTAGGTACTTGATAAAATTGTTAATAATTAGTGATAATTGACAATAATAATTATTCTAACATTTAGGATCTAGACATTTAGACCTAGTGATCTAGACAGAAGGGTGATCTGTACAAAGCAGATAATGAACAGTTGTGTCAAGAATTTGCAGAGTTTTGACGTAACGTTAAGTCTGCTCTAATCTGATAACGGAATGATATATCGCAGTTCTGACTTCACCGTCCTGTTCAGCGTTGGAACGGCCAAAAGCTGAGGCGGGTTTTTATAGTTTGGGGGGGGGGGGGGGGCACCCAAAAAATGAAAGTCTGACAAGTGACACCTCATTTTAAAGCTTTTTACACGCTGAATAAGATGGTTAAGTTGCTATATCTTATTCCGCTCTCAAACGGCAGCACTTTGAAGATGAAGAAACGTGGTTGATACTTTAGATATTCTCCATGGACATCATGTTCTTTGATGGATACATTTTACATAAAACCAATTACCTATTCTTCGAAAATTCGCTCTTATAGCCATGCTGCATGACTGTGGATTTTTTACAACCAGGATGAAGACACAGACTCATTGGACAGAGGAATCGAACGATGACGACGCCGAAGTGATTGATTGTAGTGAAGTGAAACACAGCTGTCCGCCCCAAGGACAACAACAGGGCACACACACACCTGAATAATATTCTTTTTATACTTTATTATTACTACGTACCTACCTCATGTTAATTGTGTCAACTCGTGAAGTATCAAAATATATGTTCATTTTTCAAATTCTATTTTCATCTGAAGTCACAACAGTTCTCTTGGCGACGAGGATTACGGATAATTAAATAATTATCATGGCTCCACAGGATCCTCCTCCACAACAGAGCATTACGGTAACGCAAAGCCCGGTCTTACCGCCACCCGTACTTTTCGATCACGAAAAAGGTAACGTTAAATTATTTTTAGGGCGTATGGAGCACACATTTGCTACATATGGGGTGACTGATGCGTCGAAGAAAAAATCGTATTTGCAATCGTCTTTGAGTGATCCGACCTACAGTTTACTTTAGTCTCACGTTGCCCCTAGATCCCGACAACCCTCAGCGAAACAAACGGAGTCGGGAACGGTCGCCGAATTTTCGGCTCGGATCCGTTCGTTAGCAGCTCCGTGTACATTCGGCACTGAATTCGATATTGTTTTGAGGGACATATTCTCCATAGGACTGCGGGATAGTTACAGTAGTTACGCCGTCCGCCGTACGCCGTCCGCGCCACTTTGCCCAGTTAGCGTTGAGTTAAAATTACGAAATTTTTTTTGTGGGTTTCGACCAACCCCACAATGGTCCTCGAAACTTTTCATAACCCTAGGTCAAGGGGAAGGGGTTCAAAACGAATTGAGAAATTTTGAAAATTTCATATCTCGAAAAATTCATATGGAACGGTATGTTTTTTATTTCATATTTAGATAGAGTTTGTTCCGTAGAATTTTTTAAGACCATCCGCAGCTCTGTACGACCAGCTGTTCGTTCACAATGACGGCTCAAAGATTGTGCCTCACAACACGATCGTGAGTCAAACTGTTGAAATCCAGGTCCATTTTCATACTAACAAGCTCTTTGGAACATCATATGGGACCATCATGATGTCGAGTTTGTTCTTCTGAGGTGCGTTTCGTGCTACGGAAATGAAGGTAATTTCGAATGTTTGTTGGTAGGTACTTCTTTTATAGAAAAATTATTACCGACGTAGTATTAAAAACCCCAGAATTATATCGTATTAATTAATCATAATTAATAATAATTATTATTAATAATAAATACGAATGATTAATACCTAACAATAAATTATAATAATTTTCACTAGGTACTTGATAAAATTATTAATAATTAGTGATAATTCATAATAATAATTAATCTAACATTTAGCCTGGTTGCAATACAGTCTGGTATAGACAGAAGGGTTATCTGCACAAGGAAGATAATAAAACGTTGTGTCAAGAATTTGCAGAGTTTTTCAAATTCTATTTTCATCTGAAGTCACAACAGTAAATATTGTATAATATTATATTATACAATATTTATGTATAACACATATCGTATGATATAAATATTGTATACATATTATGTAAAATGTAGAAATCCTAAAATAATATTAAAACAGTGCACAAAATTATACTTACTGTGGTTTTCGTGAGTACAGCCGAATCATACACTATATATTTTGAGATTTCAATTGACATATTTCGGCCGAATCAATGACATATAATTTTTGACATATTTTGCCAAATGAAATGACATATTTTCCCCATCTCTGATAATATCTCCGCTATTCGGTTGTTTTTATCGGAATCTGGCCCATAAACTACAACCCATTACACGGACTCGTGATTTACGAAGCAGTAAACAAATTCAAATTGAACTTGCCTTGGATGCGTCACCATACGGGAAAAAGTTGCCATATATTTTTTTGAACTCGTCGACACTCAGATGACCGCTTGGACAATCTTTGAGAAATCCCTTGTACCATTCCTGGATTTCAGCATCTGAAAAGCAGAGATAATCATGTGAGATAAATAATTTATTATTGACGATTGTCATGAAGTTGGTAAAATGAAAACAATTGAACATAACGTAAGGAGGTGCGGCAAAAAAGTGGAAATCCATCTCCAGAAATAAAAAGAATCTCCAGAAATCTCAATATGAATAAAGTCTATTGTTGTACGTAAGAATTCTGTGTTGTACTGACGATGGCGGAAGAACCGAAAATGGTCTACAATTGTAACCGTTTTTGTGGAAATAGACTTTATTGGTTTATTACCTTGAAAAATGAATCACTGGTTTCGAACAAGAAACAACTTTCATCGGATTTTCGAAAAAACGGAAGCTATTGTTCTGGGTCCAAACTTTTCAAAACTCAAATTTTTGAACATTTTGTATAGGTACCTAACGTTTGCCGTTGTAGTGATATGATCCAGATTGATAATTTCAAGGATATCAGGGTAAAATGAAATCCTCGTAAGGCTGAGGACGTTTTAATGAATTTCAGTACACAAAATAAGGAGGTTGAAATGAAACAAGGTAAAAATAAAAGTTTAACGGGAAAAAAGTTTCAAAATTGTACGAACAAATGGGGGTCACTTCGCAAATACGTTATAAGGGTGTCCCCAAAAACGCCCCCCCCCCCCCTACTGATAAAATCAGTATTATTAGGCTAAAAAAATTTATATTTTTTTCAAGCTTAATGAATTTCTGTAAGGATCTCAGAAAAGACAAAATTGCGCACGTGCGCAACCAACATCAACATTGTTCTTTCAAATGGGAACCCCCATTTTGGTTTATTATCTTCGATAATGAACCATTGGAATCGCCCAAAGAAAAAAATTGTTTAACCCCCCCTCAAAATTTGTTGGTTTACGTTTCAAGATACGTAGATTCAGAAAATCGAATAAAAAAACTCTGCAAATTCTTGACACAACGGTTCATTATCTTCTTTGTACAGATCACCCTTCTGTCTAGATAACTAGGTCTAAATGTCTAGATCCTAAATGTTAGATTAATTATTATTATCAATTATCACTACTTATTAACAATTTTATCAAGTACCTAGTGAAAATTATTATAATTTATTGTTAGGTATTAATAATTCGTATTTATTATTAATAACAATTATTATTAATTATGATTAGTTAATACGATATAATTCTGGGATTTTTAATACTACGTCGGTAATAATTTTTCTATAAAAGAAGTACCTACCTACCAACAAACATTCGAAATTACCTTCATTTCCGTAGCACGAAACGCACCTCAGAACAACAAACTCGACATCACTTAAGCCATATGATGTTCCAAAGAGCTTGTTAGTATGAAAATGGACCTGTATTTCAACAGTTTGAGTCACGATCGTGTTGTGAGGCACAATCTTTGAGCCGTCATTGTGAACGAACGGCTGGTCGTACAAAGCTGCGGATGGTCTTAAAAAATTCTACGGAACAAACTCTATCTAAATATGAAATAAAAAACATACTGTTCCATATGAATTTTTCGAGATATGAAATTTTCAAAATTTCAAAATTCGTTTTGAACCCCTTCCCCTTGACCTAGGGTTATGAAAAGTTTCGAGGACCATTGTGGGGTTGGTCGAAACCCATAAAAAAAATTTCGTAATTTTAACTCAACGCTAACTGGGCAAAGTGGCGCGGACGGCGTACGGCGGACGGACGGATTTTGGTTTATTATCTTCGATAATGAACCATTGGAATCGCCCAAAGAAAAAAAAATTTTAACCCCCCCTCAAAATTTGTTGGTTTACGTTTCAAGATACGTAGATTCAGAAAATCGAATAAAAAAAAATCCGTCCGTCCGCCGTCCGCCGTCCGCGCCACTTTGCCCAGTTAGCGTTGAGTTAAAATTACGAAATTTGGTTTCTGGGTTTGGACCAGCCCCACAATGGTCCTCGAAACTTTTCATAACCCTAGGTCAAGGGGAAGGGGATCAAAACGAATTTTGAAATTTTGAAAATTCCATATCTCGAAAAATTCCCTTCGAACGGTATGTTTTTTATTTCATATTTAGATAGAGTTTGTTCCGTAGAATTTTTTAAGACCATCCGCAGCTGTGTACGACCAGCCGTTCGTTCACAATGACGGCTCAAAGATTGTGCCTCACAACACGATCGTGTATCAAACTGTTGAAATACAGGTCCATTTTCATACTAACAAGCTCTTTGGAACATCATATGGCTTAAGTGATGTCGAGTTTGTTGTTCTGAGGTGCGTTTCGTGCTACGGAAATGAAGGTAATTTCGAATGTTTGTTGGTAGGTACTTCTTTTATAGAAAAATTATTACCGACGTAGTATTAAAAACCCCGGAATTATATCGTATTAATTAATCATAATTAATAATAATTATTATTAATAATAAATACGAATTATCAATACCTAACAATAAATTATAATAATTTTCACTAGGTACTTGATAAATTGGTTAATAATTAGTGATAATTGATAATAATAATTAATCTAACATTTAGGATCTAGACATTTAGACCTAGTGATCTAGACAGAAGGGTGATCTGTACAAAGAAGATAATGAACCGTTGTGTCGAGAATTTGCAGAGTTTTTTGGTTTATTATCTTCGATAATGAACCATTGGAATCGCCCAAAGAAAAAAAAATTTTAACCCCCCCTCAAAATTTGTTGGTTTACGTTTCAAGATACGTAGATTCAGAAAATCGAATAAAAAAAAATCCGTCCGTCCGCCGTACGCCGTCCGCCGCACTTTTCCCTGTTAGCGTTGAGCTAAAATTACGAAATTCGGTTTCTGGGTTTGGACCAGCCCCACAATGGTCCTCGAAACTTTTCATAACCCTAGGTCAAGGGGAAGGGGTTCAAAATGAAATTTAAAATTTCGACAATGTCATATCTCAAAATATTTAACTGAACCGTGCAATGTTTAATTCACTTTTGAATGACCTGAAAAATTACGAATCTTTTAAGACCAATTGGATTTTTGTGCGACCAGCCGTTCGTTCACAGTGAGCGCGCAAAGGTTTAGGAAAAACACTAAACTTCGCGTCGAAAACGCCCGTTAGATGGGTGAACCTGCAGACGCCCAGAATAAAACTACCTTTTTTCATCTTCCCGGTAAACTACAGTCTAGAAATTTTAACCGTGAGTCGGGGATAGACCACATTGCAATATTCACCCGGTTTCTCATCTGTAAAATTGTTTAAATAATACCTATTTGTTTAAACAAATTAAATTTTGATGATGAGCTAGATACTTGAAATTTTAAATATAGGTCAGAAATGGATCACATTGCAATATTCACCCGGTTTCTCATCTGTAAAATTGTTTAAATAATACCTATTTGTTTAAACAAATTAAATTTTGATGATGAGCTAGATACTTGAAATTTTAAATATAGGTCAGAAATGGATGACATTTCAATATTCACTCGGTTTGTATGACATGGTATGAGTATGGTAAGGTATATTATTGTATGTATGATTTAGTACAGTATGATAAGATAGAAAAGAAATTCGTATGGTATGGTATGAGTACGGTGAGAATATGGTATGGTGCCGATTTGCAACACAGTCTGGTAAAGACAGAAGGGTGATCTGCACAAGGAAGATAATAAACCGTTGTGTCAAGAATTTGCAGAGTTTTTTTATTCGATTTTCTGAATCTACGTATCTTGAAACGTAAACCAACAAATTTTGAGGGGGGGGTTAAAAAAATTTTTTCTTTGGGCGATTCCAATGGTTCATTATCGAAGATAATAAACCAAAAAAAAAAAAAATCCGTACGCCGTCCGCGGCACTTTGCCCAGTTAGCGTTGAGTTAAAATTACGAAATTTTTTTAATGGGTTTCGACCTACCCCACAATGGTTCTCGAAACTTTTCATAACCCTAGGTCAAGGGGAAGGGGTTCAAAACGAATTTACCGCAAGCTGTAACGCAAGTGACTTTATTTTTCATAAAGTAAACAACTTTAAACACCTGTAACCATATCTGGATACCATCTTAGTATCTCCGATTAGATGGAGAAGCTTCTTGTCTTCAACGTTTAGTGATGTCGAGTTTTTTGTTCTGAGGTACGTTTCGTGCTACGGAAATGAAGGTAATTTCGCATGTTTGTTGGTAGGTATGTACTTCTTTTATAGAAAAATTATTACCGACGTAGTATTAAAAACCCCAGAATTATATCGTATTAATTAATCATAATTAATAATAATTATTATTAATAATAAATACAAATTATTAATACCTACCTAACAATAAATTATAATAATTTTCGCTAGGTACTTGATAAGTGTAGTGCTGTCTGCTCTACCAACGGGAAGATCAGGGATGGAATGACGAGACAATCAGTTTAACTTCGATGGCTGATATATATTTACAGATGATCGTGCGCGTTATGAGATGTCGATATGTACAGCTTAATGAATAGATGACCGATTGTAGAAAAATACAGGTTTATGTAGAGTGAATGCACTTGAACACAAGAGGGGTTACTACACTGAGGAGACTTGAGTCACTTGTAACAGAGTAGGTCGGGTACAAACAGTTATCAGTTTTATCGAAAGTGATAGAGTGAATTCGTTGGTTGACTGAATGCCTTTGGCAGTGCTCATAGGGGTTTTATAACCTTGGTAGAGGGGAGCAGACTTTTTGGAACTCTTGTGAAACAAGAGGGGGTAAAACTTGGAGGTATGGAATGGAAGAGCGAACTCAGTAGTGATACAATGAACTGAGGTCGTTGCCACAGAGGGTTAACGGTATAAGTGCAGTGCCCGGAGACAACTAGGGAAGCCGATTAGGTATGGTATAATTAAGTATGAATAATTATACAAGTATAATTGAACCAGTAGTTGGAAGAAGGAAGTAACTCCATAAACCACCATCTGTGGGAAATCAAGAAAAACCAAATAAAATGAACATGGTTAATTTTATCGGAACAATTTTTTACAGCACTTTTTTTTAACGTACTATTGAACCACCTCCAATGTTCATATAATTATGAGGTTGTGAATTTTAGCCTACAAAATTAAAAAAACACAATGGATTTATTTCTTTCTTCCAACTTATCAATACATGGCTGAAACAAACGGGAAACTAATGATTGAAATGTCGTGTAATTACTTGCAAGGCTCGATAAAACGTCACATCGAAGTGTGGTAAGCTAATTTATTATTATTTGAATACAAATAATGAAGAACAAGGCCGAGGAAGAAAAAAAATTAGGTAGGTACATTATTTTGGAAGTTATGAATTTAAGGCGCAATACCAAGCAATACCAAACTGAGGCGAGCTCAAAGCACCAACTTCGCTTTTTCAAAATGTCCAGAAACAAGTGAGAAGAACATTCGTAACTTGATTAAGTAAATAAATCACTATCAAAATGTAGTCACTCGTCCTCATCCATATTTACGTTTTCCATAGTAGGCCACTCAACAATTTCGTTGTAAAACCCTTTCTTTTCATCGGGTATGTAAGTGATGATCTTCTTAACGTCTTGAATTTGTTTCACATTTATGGGGATTTTTCCCGAGTAAGCATTGTCAGACGGTAACTTTAATTCCTTAATAACCTTAACCTTAAATTTGGTTTTTGAAGAATGAATCTCGTTTTGACGGGTCCATCAATAGATTCCGAAGCCATCAATGGCACTGCCTTTCCACTGTGAAGAATAGTGAATGTGCCTGTACTTGGAGATAGAAAACTGAGAACTTTTATCAGCGCATTTAGTCGATTTTTTGAAGAACTTGGGCCACCAGTCCTTGAAGTTCAAAATTTGGTCTGCTGTAACTTTAGTTACCGAAAATCCAGGAGATCTCGCTGACTGGATCAAGTTACAGTAATCTTCTTGGGTGTAAATTCGGTCCATTTTACGGATTTTGCGCTTGGCGGTTCCGAAGTTTCTATCGCATTGTAAGAAAGAATGACCACGAAGAGGAAAATACTGATGGATGGTTTCGAAGCGGCCAAGGGATACCAGAGCCAAGTACAATGTTTGATATTGCTTAAAGTAAATAACGTAGGGAAAGAACGAACGACTAATAGGCGCCCGAATGCTATCTATGAGCATTCACGTAAACAGTTGGAAGAAGGAAACGAATCCTGGATTTGTTTCCTTCTTCCAACTCACGTAAACTTCTGTCTCGATTTCACGGGGAAGTTTTTTTATTTTTTTTATTTTTTTTTTTTATATCAACATTCTTGTGCATAGCACTTTATAGTAAGATAACAAAAAGAAGTATGATAACAACATGAGGAACGAATATAATATATTATACTAGATGCAATTCATTAACCTTCTAGCATTGAAAAGTTATTTGGTACAAAAAGCACTGTGCTGAAGAAAATTACGATTCCTAAGTATGATAGGTATATATAGGCACAGACCTATAAATAAAATGCACATTTTACATGATCTATGTAAAAGGTGTAAGGAAACATTTTCCCACGACAAACATGCTTTAAACTGAAGTAATAAATAGTTTGGGACGGAGTAGGGTTCAGTTAAAGCCATCAGCAAAGTCCGAATGATGCCTTCTTTTCAGTCGTCTCAGATGCCTGGGTGGGGGACGGTCCTGGGGGATGACGTTGACAAGTTGATTAGGATGCGACGAAGCCCTCTGATACGAGGAGTGATATACGGCGATTAAGCTATCCTTAACTGTTGGAACCCCGAGGTCCTTGTGGAGTTCCTCGTTACGGATATACCACTCAGCTCTTGTGATAAGCCGCAGGGCTCTGTTTTGCAGGACCTGTATTTTATTTATAATACAGGGAAGTGGAGTAGCTTTTATTGCGTTCTTGCTCTCTATGTATGCGTCTACATTTCCTGTATGCAATTCAATCAAAAACTCCATTTTCGATTTTTTGGCGTTTATTTCCTTCTTCCAACTGCCGATTCAATTATTATACTAGGTATCGCTCCCATCACTATGAAAAAATATACTCTGTAATATATTTTCGACGAAGAGCCCCTGAAAGTAGGCAACCCGCATTGCCCCCCCCCCCCTCAACATCAAGCTAGATCCGCGCCTGTATATATACATTTTCAGAAAAATTGTTTTGGCCCAATAATAACCAAGATTCATGCGGCCAAGAAAAACGTAACATTTCTCAAAATGTAGGTGTTGGGATAGTCAAATAGCACTATCAATAATTGATAATTATTACCTGTGATTGACTTACCAGTGAATTCAGTGTTTGCCTTCAAGTCTTCCAAGACTTCAGGCCTGAGTTTACTATTTTGTTTTCCCATTGCGTAGAATTAGGTCAGGAACAAAGTAATACTCTAATTTCGATGAACCTAGAAAAAAACGATTATTTCATTGAAAAAAAGGCACCAATAAAATCAGCCACAGCATCTCGTATTATAAAGTGTATATTATAGTAACCTTTGGAGCCGGTTTTCAACTTGGTTAGAGTTCAAACGGGAGGTGGATGGAAATGTCCCCTACTCCACAGAAGAATACATTGAAAGTGTTGATAGCACGGATTTGATAGAAATCATTCAATACCAAAATTGAATAATTAATTATTAACGATTTTGTAGAAAAACCAAATGCTTCACTTCTGTCTTTATGTGTTAACGATAGGTAGGTACCATTTTCGATCAACGAAAAGGCATAGAAAAATCAACAATGTGTACACTTAAACATCCAAATGTTATTTGTGAGATTGCCATAATTACAGAGTATTTATAAATTAAATCTTTCTTTAAAATGGTAATTTCATAAAACAATCAGCGAAACAAGCAGCCATTAGTAATAACAAGAGCGGATGAGGCCAAAAAATATTAAATTCTAACAATGGACATAACGTATAATTTGTGCGTGAAAAAATATGACTTGGGACAATATAAATGTATAATCCCTGATAAAAACGTCCGAATGAGGGATTCAGATTTGTTTTTTCAGCGCAGCTTTAGAAATAATAATTCGTCACCTCCCTGTGAAACACACGTAACGGATGGTGATTCTCTCAAATTTGTCTTTCTTGATTTTCTCCTAACACTCCTGAGTAGATTTTGAACTAGAATGTTTTCAGCTACTTGAGTTAGTGTTCATAGTTTGTGACTATATCCCTTTAAATGGAAATTTATGAAAACTCAATATGTCTGATGGCCGATTCCCTGCATTCCCTCGTTTTTTTTTTTTTTTTTTTTTTTACATTTTACACATTTCTTTCCCTGTTTTTGCCCTTTCGCTTCACTTTTTACAAATCTTCATTTACCATCCTGGAAATGTGACACGACCTGTTATGTTCAATTTATGAAGCTGGCCATAAAATTTATTTCCAATACTTTTCAAAGTAGTGGAAATACATTTTATGGCCAGCTTCAATATATTATATTGAACATAACAGGTCGTTTCACATTTCCAGTCATATCCAGGATGGTAAATGAAGATTTGTAATAAGTGAAGTGAAAGGGCGAAAACAGGAAAAGAAATGTGTAAAATGTAAATTTTCATGAAAATTTCGGAGAAGACAAGCACGGTACACTGTGTGAGCAAAATTAAAACCGCTCGCACACGGATGATTCACAAGGAGCAGACAGTACTCGCTGATTAGTTTGCTTTCTGCTCAAGTACTGCTGTTATTTTGGCTACCAAATTGGTGGGGTCAACTCAAAAGTCCCAAGAGAATTACATTCAAGCTTTTAAAACACTGCGAAATGTTGAGTCGAAGTGTAGTGAACGTGCGGCGACTCGCTTCATCCGTAGACAGTACTTCTGTCCTCTTTGGGCACCTCAGCCAGGCCTTCTCCATTTCCGGACGACAATGAACGGAAGACTATGTGTCAGTGCGCGGTGTGAGTGGCTTAGACGGGCATTCTGTACCAACTTGCAGGACTCAGAATCAATGTCAGCCTCAACCTACCTAGAGCCCTCTACTACTCCAACCGATTCTACTAAAATGAATACGGCAGAGTCAGGTAATGCGGCGACTCGCTTCATCCTCTTCCTTGTTAATGGATCCATTAATTGGGTAAAATCTCTCCCAACCATCCTTCCTTTGTTGTCCCTGAGAAAGAGCACAGCCCATCAGAGATGTTTTATGCTCAATCCCTTCGCCTCCTTGGTGAGTTTGTGACTACTTCCCAACTCACAACGGATTATACTGGCTTTGAGCAACGCCTGCGTGACAATAGCAGGGAGTTTCGTCCAGTGGAAAGGGCCAGTGCCAACTCACATAAGTCCACCCTGCCTTGGGACAGACTAGTCATGTCTTTAGTAAAGCGACCTCTTCAGCAGCCATATGAGAGACCCTGCAGAGATGTGAAGAAGCTTCCCAAATACTTCACACTGGATTTTAATGGGAAGCAGGACAATGTCTCAATGCGCGGTGAGTGTGGCTTGATCCGGGGTTTTGTATCAACTTGCAGGACTCAAAATCAATGTCAGCCTTAACTTCTTCCTGCCAACAGCCCTCATCTACTCCAACTAATTCTACTAAAATGAATGTGGCAGCGTTAGACACGACGTCACCACGTGCGGATGATGCCAGATCAACTCGTTGTGGTTGTTCATTGCACATTCCAGCACTAAGCGTGACCTCACTAGGGAGGGGTATTGTGGGGACTCGCTTCATCCGCTTCACGGTTACCAATGACCATGTGTTCCCATAAACGTTTAAAACTTCAATTTGATCTTCTGAAAATATAGAGAAATATCAATACATGGATTCTTGCGAGGTTGCGAATGATACGTACGCCTCGACCGTCCCGGAAGAGTTACGTGGGTTCAGCGCGGTTGGTTGAATTCTGGAGGACGCGCCGCAGTTACGTATGTTTGTGATGATTCCATCCAGTTCATAATTATGTATTACCACTTGGATCATAATATGATCCAAGTGGTAATACATGATGAACATATTATGTTCATCAATTTAATTTCTAACATTGTTAATTCGAACTCTTATTGTGAATAATAAAGCCTAGTTCACAAAGGTTTTCATTACAATTTATTATTCACAATGGATAAATTCCTGAAACCGGAGAAGTTCGCCGGTGATCAACACTCCCCTACAGCTACTCAGGAATGGAATTACTGGCTGAAGACCTTCGAGAACTTCATCGCAGCTTTCGAGAAGATCGATGATCCAAGTAAGCTGAGGTTGCTCACTAATCACATTTCCCATTCTGTCTACCTCTTGATTGCTGTCAAGGACACGTACTCGACAGCTATTGATACACTAAAAGCTACGTACGTGAAGCCGATAAATGAGACATTTGCTAGACACAAACTTGCATCCCGTAAGCAGTCTCCAGATGAGACAATAGATCAATACCACCAAGCTTTACAACAATTGAGTAAAAACTGTGAGTTCGCGAACGTCGATGCAGAGACTCATCGGCAGACATATGTACGCGATTCGTTTATTCGCGGCTTCAGTTCTCATCAGACAAGGCTGAGATTATTGGAGTTCAATATGGAGAGTAAGCTTTACTCTCGATGAGGCTGTTGAAAAAGCTTGTGCAATAGAATCTGCTAAGAACCAATCAGCTTCGTACTCTTCTGAGCTAACTCTTAATGCCTCTTCATTCGTTCCTCAGGACATTGATGATGCATCAGAAGATTTCGCGAATTTGGCAGTCACCAGGCCCAGCTATTCGGCTTCAAAAAGTCCAAAATGCTATTTTTGTGGCCGACAGCGGCATAAAACTCGTCAGCAGTGCCCTGCTCTAAATGATACATGTGAAAAATGCCAGAAGACAGGTCACTGGCAAGCTGTCTGCAAATCAGCTGAAAAATCTCCCTCATCAGCCGTACTCATAGCAGCCTCTACTGCCCTCGACAAAGCTACTGTGCCGGTTCAGGTAAATAATACTCCTACATTTGCTTTGATTGATACGGGGAGCTCCGAGACAATCATATCGAAGCGCTTTGCAGAAAACTGCAAGTTGACAATGTATCCTACTACTGGCAGTGTCTCTATGGCTTCAACATCTCTAAGTAAGCCTATTTCTAACTACTGTGTCGCTCACTTGGAGTTGTTAGGTCATCATTACGCCAAAGCGAAATTCAGTGTTCTACCTGATTTGTGTGCTAACGTTATTGTTGGACACGATCTACTGAAACATCATTCCGAGCTCAGTCTCCTTTGGTGGAACTAAACCTCCATTGACTATTAGTTACCTGGCCCCAGCAAACATAGAACCTCCTCCCCTCTTTGAATTCCTATCTAAAGACGTCAAACCCATAATCACCAAATCTTGGAAACACTCTCTAGAAGACGCAGATTTCATGAAGAAAGAAATTGAAAAACTGCTTGCTGATGGGATTAATTAGGAAAGTAGGTCTCCCTGGAGGGCCCAAGCGTTCGTAGTAAAAAACGAGAATCGTAAAAAGCGAATGGTAATTGATTATTCACAGACTATTAATCGCTACACGCACCTAGACGTATATCCACTCCCTAGTCTCGAGGATGTTGTTGTTAAGGTTTCAAAAAATGCTTTCTTCAGCACGATCGATTTCAAGAGCGCTTATCACCAGGTCCCGCTTCGGGGAAAAGATCGGCCTTTTACAGCGTTCGAGGCATGTGGCCGTTTGTACCAATTTAGACGTCTAGCTTTTGGTTTGACAGATGGAGTAACCTTCCAGCGGGTTATAGATGACGTTATTACACACGAACAACTAGATAAAACTTATGCATACTTGGATGACGTGACTGTGTGTGGTAGGGATCAGGACGAACACGATAGAAATCTCAAGCGTTTCTCAGATGCAGTCCGAAAATATGGTTTCACGATCAATCAAGAAAAAAGCAGATACTCACAAACTTCTATAACCTTGCTTGGCTATAAAATTGAAAATGGAACCATATCTCCCGACCCTGACCGTCTAAAGCCGCTGCTCAATCTTCCACCTCCAGACAGTCGGAAGGCCCTTCAGCGGACGATTGGGATGTTCGCGCACTATTCTAGATGGATCCCTAATTATTCGGACAAAGTTAAACGGCTTCTTAACTCAAAAACGTTTCCCTTGACTCCTGAAGCTATATCTGACTTCGACAAACTCAAAACCGACATCTCTAAGGCGATAGACGACTTGGAACCATTCGTAGTAGAAACTGATGCCTCTGATTTCTCAATTTCAGCGGTTCTATCGCAGTCTGGACGACCAGTTGCATTCTTTTCACAAAAGCTGAACGACAGCGAGCGTAAACATTCAGCCGTTGAAAGAGGCTTATGCTGTTGTGAGCGCACTGAAAAAGTGGAGACATTTCTTACTCGGAAGATTTTTCAAAATTATTACAGACCAACGCTCTGTATCGTTCATGTTCGACATGACTCATCAGAATAAAATCAAGAATGAGAAGATACAGAGGTGGCGGTTGGAGATGTCATGTTACCATTATGAAATTATATACAGACCGGGAAAATATAATCAAGTAGCGGATACATTCTCCAGAGTGTGTAACACCATCCAAATTGACAAATTATACTCCCTACACTGCGACTTATGCCACCCTGGGGTGACCAGAATGATCCACTGGGTAAGAACTCGTAATCTACCCTATTCCGTCGAGGATGTCAAAAAGATGACTGCATCGTGTCCGTCTTGCAACGTCGTAAAACCTCGATTTTACAAAAATGTGAAGTCCACTCTCGTAAAGGCGACGCATCCGTTAGAGAGAATCAGCATAGACTTCAAGGGTCGTCTTCCATCAAAATCTAGGAACAAATATCTCTTAACGATCGTCGATGAGTATTCAAGATTTCCGTTTGCTTACCCTTGTCCCAATATGAACTCGTCAACAGTAATTGACTCCCTTGTTGAGCTATTCACGACTTTTGGTCTACCTTCTTATGTGCACACTGACCGAGGCACCTCATTCACATCCAGGGAACTTCAAGAATTTCTACACTCTAGAGGAGTAGCCACTTCCATGTCAGCGCCTTATAATCCCACGGGGAACGGCCAAATCGAACGAGAAAACGGCACAATTTGGCGCACTGTATCTCTTGCTCTCAAACACAGAAACTTGGATCAATCAGATTGGGAATCAGTGCTCCCTGATGCACTCCACTCGATAAGATCCCTGTTGTGCACAGCTACCAACGAGACGCCTCATGAGAGGATGTTCCGTCACAACAGGCGATCTTCCAACGGTACGTCACTCCCGACTTGGCTGTCGCCTTCAAAGAAAGCGCTAATGAAGGTCCATGTGCGAAGAAGCAAATTCGATCCATTGGTCGAGGAAGTCGACATCCTTGACGTCAACCCGCAGTATGCCAGGGTACGCCTCGAAGACGGGCGAGAAACGACAGTGTCGTTGAAACACCTAGCGCCTCAAGGTGGGACAATGACTCAGCCAGAACCAGAGGATATTGAGCAGGAGCTAGTGACAGCTGAAAATAGAGAGCCCGAACCTGAAACAACCATACAACCACAAGAAAAGCAAGATGCCTTGGAGGGGATGGATGCAGTACCACAGCCTCGTGAAAATTCTCTGCGGCGCTCTACTAGAGAGCGTCGAACGCCCTCCCACATGAAAGACTATTTGCTGAAATTTGAAAAGGCGGGAAGAATGTGATGATTCCATCCAGTTCATAATACATAATTATTATGTATTACCACTTGGATCATATGTTCATCAATTTAATTTCTAACATTGTTAATTCGAACTCTTATTGTGAATAATAAAGCCTAGTTCACAAAGGTTTTGTTTGAAACCACCGAAGATGTAGTTTGCGTTTCAAAGAGTGCTACAGACTTACAAGTGTTTGACAGAATCACCATCCGTTACGTGTGTTCCATACAGAGTTCTAGTTGGAGTTTTAAACAAAATTTGACGAATGAATGTAATGCATTAGTCAAGAAACCATTCAAAACCACCAAATCTCAAATATGAATAAGTAAACACATTAACTGCCCAATTCTTTAAACAGTTTTCTCCGGGACAAAAATGTCCGTGTAGTCCTCCACAGATTTGACGGACCAATCAACAAGAAGTCCAAATAACTCCTCAACATACGTCTTCTATTTCCCGGCTCAGTTGGTTGTCAATCGGGGAGAAAAACAATACATATTTACACATCGCAACTGAAAACTCGATAATATGACATAAAAATGGGTAAAAATGCTTGAGCTGTACAGTTTTGCAATGTGTATTTTACGTACACCAATTTTGAGTATAAAATACGTCTTATATTAAATGTTATTCTCTAAGTAGATGTAATAATCCAACTATGACCATAATAAAGTTATCTTTTTTAGATGTGCATAATATATTTTTTTAAATACCTTTTTGTTCAAAGTGAAAATTGGCAAAAACGGCTAATAATTTGTGTAGCTTAAACCATTTAATGGAATATACAAATTGTTTTACAGACCTTTTTTTTGAAAGTGTTTTGATCTTTCCTAAAGAGAGAAATTCTACTGGAAGGTGGATGAAACTATTTCGAATGAAAATAACGCAAAATAAATTCAAAAACGCTGTACAAAACACAGTGAAAAGTGAGTTAGCGAATATTATATACAGAGTACTTATATTACCACACCATGTTGGTCCAAATCAGCCCAAAATTCTTCCGAAAAACCCATTAATTATTTTTTTTGAAGTAAGGCTCGAAATGTATATATACAGCACAACTACAACTGAACGTTTATGATTTTTGTTGGTTTTCTTTTAAAATATTCTCTAGCTTCCAAGCGTACCGTAGGTAGCGGAAGCCGTGTATAATGTTTCTCACTTATCGTACATAAAGAATTTGATGAGTGAAGGGTGTATAATCAAATCTATAGTCGGCGACATAAACCACTTAAAGAGCTTGTTTCGACAGGTACTTCCATTTTTATTACACGAATCAGTAGGCATTTGTATAAAAATTATAAGTAAAAACTAAAATTACATTTTTTGGAGTCTGAAAGCTTTGGAGACACCACCAGAAATAATTTTATTTTTTGAATAACATCAGCGATCAATTTTTGTTTTTCAAGCGATCGGCAATTCTAAACATTATCAACGGGTTTGAGGAGCAAAAATTTGTTATGGACTTTTTTGTTCTTTCAAAAAAGTGCGAAGTAGAAAGAATATTTTGTGCGTAGGACTCTAGATTTGGCTTAGATAATAATCGTAATAATATAACAATAATTATCATTAATTTTTCAGTATAATCACAGGCGCGTATTTATTGAATGCTCGCCCTCTTTTGGAATGTGCTCGGATTGTCTTTCACTCGGACGGGATTCAGTAGTTTGACATTTTCAAAAAAATAATATTCGTTTATCAAAATTCAAACGAGAGAGTAAACATTTGATTTATTCGAAAATATAATCAATTAAATATAACCATATACATTGTTAAATATATATATAATACATAATATGTTATATTACACTGGAGACCAAAAAAACCGGCGCAGTTGAATTGTTGTCAAGTTTAAGAATTGTTGTCAAGTCAAGTTTAAATCGATAACAGTTGGGTTTGAGTCAATAGTAAGGTCAATAACAAGGTTAAGAGAGATTACGTCCATCCCTGTTTTTCCTTAACTATCCAGTTTTTTTTCCTGTAATGCTCTCTTGATTTCTCGATAGAAGCCTACAGAAGCCTGCTGATGTTAATCTTCACTCCATAGTCCGTGCTTTAGGTCCTCTACTCACCCCAGCACACCGAACGGCTCGCCTTCAATTTGCTGGAGATCACGCTGCTTGGACTGAGCTGCTTGGGTTTGCAGCAGGATCCGTCGCCCTTGGACGCCCTGATGCCGGCCTTCTGGTGTAGCTACCAGTTTCACGGTTTCCTGTAGGTTTCTATCGTGAATTCATAAGAGCATTACAGGAAAAAACTGGATAGTTAAGGAAAAACAGGGATGGACCTCTGCACGTAATCTCTGTTAACCTTGTTATTGACCTTACTATTGACTCTAATCCAACTGTTATCGATTTAAACTTGACTCTTCGACAACAATTCAACTGCGCCGGTTTTTTTGGTTTCCAGTGTATATTATAACATGTTATAATATGTTATTATATATTATATTTGAGCTGACGATGAAAATTGGAGAACAAAGTTCGGGATAGTATACAATTAATGCACACCATGAACATTAAGAGCGTGATCGCGATGAGATGAACTAGTAACAACAAAAGCACAATCATACCTGTAAAAATGACAAAATTGCATTTTTGAACGGTTTGTACAGGCGAGTACAAACAGAAGTAACAGGCACGTTAATAGCCCTGACACTTTCCAATAGAGGGTGCAAAACGCGACCTATACAAAGAAAATCTAGACTCCCGTAGAGAAAGTATTGGAATTAGGGAATAATTTTTGTGAAAGGTGGTTTTTTTTTGTGTTTTTGTCGTTTTTAAGTAATTTTTTTATTGATTTTTTTGTGTAATATTTGTATTTTTTTATTTTTGTTTTGAAGAGATCTAGGTTTTGTTGCTGATAATTGAAAGTTTGTTTTGTCCTGTATAGATTATTTTGTAGAGGAGGGCAGAGGTAGCTAATATCACAAAAAGCCACACTAAGGTGCAAGCATTTTGGAGAGCTCTTCGTCTTGGAGACATCCTTTGAGGAATTCGTCTTGCGTCAATTGGCCGTCGTTGTTTTCGTCCATTTTAGCGAAGATATTTTTCGCTCGCTCCTCCGCCGAGTCGGCCGGCCGGTTGGATGAGCAGGCCCCCAGCATATCGTATATGGCCTGAAAAATGAGGGTAGAAATATTCTTCAAGCAACGAAATGGTAAGTTAATAATTCACAACAAACCAAAGTTGTTAGAAGTTGTTGCTATATGACGGGTGGCCAGGGGGTGAGGGGCACAATGCTCGACTCTGGGATCTGAATCCCATCGCGTCATGGCTCTCTATGAACGTCGGTCCCCGAACAGGAAAATGAAAAAAAACTTCAAAAGTAACCCCCCTTCATTTTGGTTTATTATCTTCGATAATGAACCATTGGAATCGCCCAAAGAAAAAAATTTTTTAACCCCCCCTCAAAATTTGTTGGTTTACGTTTCAAGATACGTAGATTCAGAAAATCGAATAAAAAAGAAAAAAAAAAATCCGTCCATCCACCGTACGCCGCCCCCCGTCCGCGGCACTTTGCCCAGTTAGCGTTGAGTTACAATTACGAAATGTTTTTTATGGGTTCCGACCAACCCCACAATGGTCCTCGAAACTTTTCATAACCCTAGGTCAATGGGAAGAGGTTCAAAACGAAATTTGAAATTTCGACAATGTCATATCTCAAAATATTTAACTGAACCGTGTAATTTGTAGTTCACTTTTGAATGACCTGAAAATTACGAATCTTTTAAGACCAAGTGGATTTTTGTGCGACCAGCCGTTCGTTCACAGTGAGCGCGCAAAGGTTTAGGAAAAACACAAAACTTCGCGTCGAAAACGGCCGTTAGGTGGGTCAACCCCCAGCCACCCTACATAAAACTACGTTTTTTCATCTTCCCGGTAAACTACAGTCTAGAAATTTTAACCGTCAGTCGGGGATGGACCACATTGCAATATTCACTCGGTTTCTCATCTGTAAAATTGTTTAAATAATACCTTTTTGTAATAATACAAAATTAAATTTTGATGCTGAGCTATTGACTTGAAATTTTAAAAATAGGTCAGAACTGGATCACAATGCAATATTCACTCGGTTTCTTGTCTGTAAAATTGTAATACCTATTTGTTTAAACAAATTAAATTTTGATGATGAGCTAGATACTTGAAATTTTAAATATAGGTCAGAAATGGATGACATTTCAATATTCACTCGGTTTGTATGACATGGTATGAGTATGGTATGGTATATTATTGTATGTATGATTTAGTATAGTACAGTATGGTATGATAGGAAAGAAATTCGTATGGTATCGTATGAGTACGGTGAGGATATGGTATGGTGCCTATTTGCAACACAGTCTGGTATAGACAGAATGGTGATCTGCACAAGGATGATAATAAACCGTTGTGTCAAGAATTTGCAGATTTTTTTACAATGAATTCAAATATCTCATTCCCGCACTTTGCGCATGCGCAGAAACATGCGCAATTGACACCAACTTGGGTTTTTCAAATGGGTACCCTTTTTTTATTTCAGATTCAGATTCAACGTAAAATTTCATGAACATTTGACCCCTCAATCGATAAATTTGAAAGCGCAGAACCTGTTCTGCGAGCGTGCAAAGTTGCTCAGATGCCAAATTTCGCAAAACATGGCGTCTAGTAATCCCCAAGTGTGGCACATGATATTTCATTGTTTTTCGACGCTGATTCACATGGTGCTATCAGTTTTTTGATTTGAACGAAATAATGGCCGAAAGTCGGTTATTTTGTATGAAAAAAAAAAAAAACGTGTTTTGAGGCGTGTGTTTGCACATGAATTACATAATTTTGGTTATGGTGATTCAATTGTGAGGGAGTACTGGCTTGTTGAGGGAAATTGTTAGTAGTGGGATTAGAAGAGGTGCGTTGTTGAGTTTGAGTATGTAACTAAATAAATTATTTTCTTTATAAGTTTGACAGGGTATCCATTTGTTAACAGTATTACTTTAACATCATTGATTATTCTATTGTGAAAACTAGGATGAGCTAAGTTGATTCTTCTTGACAAATTCCTGGCTGTGTTTAATTTTTAAAGTAATTTCTCTAGTCCTTCCACGTTTTCAATAGACAGTACCTAGAATCAATTCCCCCCTCCAATTTAACAGTACTTAATACCTTTTTCTATTACCTACCTACTTAGAACAACAATTCCCCATAACAATTCCTTTTTCTATTACCTACCTACTTAGAACAACAATTCCTCATAACAATTTTTAATAATGTTTGTATTACCTACCTACTTATGCCAACAATTTTTGTAACATTTTTATCACCTACCTACCTACCTACTGACCACTAGAATAAAATGTCTAATCTTACCCTACTTATATATATTACGGGGAAGAGCCCACAGGTAGCGCCCTGATCGACAGCTCCTCATCCCCACCACCGCCTTTCACCCCCGAGACGTAACTGACGTTGGATTCCGGCCGTGCTGTGCCTATACGGCACCCGAAAGAAGTTAGGATCCGAGTGACGTCATCGGCTTTGACCGTTTCAACTCGTTTACTGTGACCAATGAACCAGTTACAACCTCCCATCTGGTTTCTTGAATCTTGAATCTTGAAATCTGGTTTAATGGTTAGGATATCTGGCTGTCACTCAGAATGCCCGGGTTCGATTCCGGCATGGGAATATTTTGTTTACTAAGAGTATGTTTTTTACACCAAATTTAACCCCAGGTGGGTTGATCTATATGTCCAACTAATCTATATGGTACTAATCAGTTGTTTGGGGGATGTTTTTATTCCGCAACCCCGTCCACTTGATCTACATGTCCAACTAATCTATATGGTACTAATCAGTTGTTTGGGGGATGTTTTTATTCCGCAACCCCGTCCACTTGATCTACATGTCCAACTAATCTATATGGTACTAATCAGTTGTTTGGGGGATGTTTTTATTCCGCAACCCCGTCCACTTGATCTACATGTCCAACTAATCTATATGGTACTAATCAGTTGTTTCTATAAAAAGTCAGTCTCCCGAATGATTGATCGTCATGGCGCATTTTAGGTTGAATTACACGGTTTGAAACGAACCGCGAAGAAAGGAGTTGGTCCAAGTTGACCTCCAGGTCACGAGGTAGCGCTAGTGGAGCGGCACAGCACGGCCCGAATCCAACGTCTTCTCCGAGACGTGGCCAGTCGCTAATCAGCATTGCTCGAGTCGACAGTTTTTACGTTTGTGAAAAAGTTGAAGTTTGTTTGTCATAGAAGAGTCTCATAGTGGGAGCTAGGCATTTGTCCTGAACGGTATTTGTGATTGTGCTTTCAAGACATTCATTTTTGAGTTCGTACCTATTCACTAACGTTTCGTATTTCTTGATTAAACTCTGAAAACTAAAGGCGTTGTTTGATCAAATGAAAGATGGCCGACCCTGACAATGCGTATCAACTGGAAGATGGCGAAATAATAGATGATGAACATTCAAATAATCCTCATCATTCGTTTCCGATATCAGAAGTGGGATATCCGCCCACGATATCCGCCAGATTTCTCGAGGAAAACTCAAGGTATGGTACACGTTCTGTTCAATCCATGTATTCACAAAGTGAGCCATCAGAAAATTATTTTCGTGCGAACATGAGTAGCCGAGGAAGGAGGGGTGACATTCCCTCGACGTCGACCTTCATCGATCAGTATTGCCAACCCGAAGTTCCAAACATCCCTCACACATTTTCTTCTCCGGAGATTTTCAGAACAATTATGGCCTCTCAGACGCGCTCCCTTCAGGATTTCCTAACAACTCTATTGGACAAGCTTCCGAAGAACGACGATCGGTCGCGCTTGTTATCAAATCAAAATCAAAATCAACTTTATTGTACATAGATAGAAATATCCATATTTGTACAAGGAATAACTATACTTTACTATACTTTTACAAGCCTGTGGATATGATATGAAAAAATATATACATGTATTTAACGAAGGAAATAAAAGATTGCACAAATAAAAAATTAATTGTACATAATAATAAAAAACAGAAAAAGGTCATACGGGGAGGGGGAATAGCTCACAAAGAGGCTAAGTACTTAATAGTTGCTTTCTTAAACCTATCTATGTCAGAGAGAGAGCGAATGCGGACGGGCAAAGAGTTCCACAGTCTCGCTCCTACAACCCCAAATGATTGGCTGAACGCTCTAGAAGCATGTCCAGGGATACGAATGGCACAAGACCTTTGGGAAAGGGCACTAGTGAACATAGTTCTGAGATAATGAGGTAAATCACCATTCATTATTTTATGTATGGTTAGTAGCTGTCGCAATTTAAAATAATCGAAAATGTCAAGGCCTAAAAATTTATGTTTATGTTCAGTGACGTGGTCGCGAGGCTTCAAGTTGAACGCATAGCGCAGACAGGAATTGAACGCCACTTCAAGTCTTCGCTTTGAAACGCTGTCTAGCTGAATAGCGTAGACAGAGTCGCAATAAAGGAAAATAGGAATGACTAGAGCGACAACTAGATTCCTCTTCAACTCCGGTGGGGTGAAAAATGCCATGCGTTTCAACGAGTGGAGAGCACCATACACCTTACCGCAAACGTACTGAGAATGGGTCGTCCAGGAAAGAGTCATGTTCAACTTAACACCAAGATCTGTGACAAATGGAGAATAGGGAATGACTATTCCATTCACCAAAACAGGCGGAATAGGATCTGTAGATCTGGGCGTTTTATGGTAAACGATTGCCTGAGTCTTCTTGGGGTTTAATAGAATTCCATTTGACCTAGCCCACTCGCCGATGAGACCCAAATCGGTGTTGAGGTTGCTGACAGCCTCAACCAACTCGTCTGAAGGACAGGTAAGGTAAATCTGAAGATCATCAGCAAAAAGATGGTACTTGCTGAATTTCAACACTTGAGGCACATCATTGATGAAGAGGGAAAATAACAGGGGCCCCAAAACAGTGCCCTGAAAGACTCCGCATGACAGACCACACTCTGAAGAAGAACCGTTGGCAGTGTGTATCTGTTGAACCCGATCAGCCAAATATGATGACATCAAGTTGCAAGCAGAGGTCGAAAAATGAAAAAAAGTTGAGAGTTTATTAACCAGCAGATCATGATTAACCGACCCAAACGCGTTTTTGAAGTCAAGCAACACGTGGAGTGTGCTTTCAGATTTTTCAAAACCCCAACAAATATCATTGATAACCCTCAACAAAACTGACTCACAATTATGTTGGTGTCTGAAACCTGATTGGTACAAACATAAAAGTTCATTTTCATTAATATAATTACTCACTTGCTTGTTACCACCATCGATGTATATACATCGATGGTTACCACTACCTGAATTCAATCCTGATAAGAAAGATATCGACCCTCAAGCCTGGCTCACAACAGCTGATTACTGCATACGCGACAATCCTTGTTCAGGAAGTAAATTAATTCTCACTTTGAGTAAATCATTGAAAGGTTCTGCTGCTCGTTGGCTATCGCAAATTTCATATCCTGACATCACCTGGGAAGACTTCAAAATTCTTTTCACTTCTGAATTTGATCTGATTGACACTCCCGCTTCAGTAATTGCCTCACAACTAAATTCATCGCCCAAGGACAATGAATCTTATGTTGCCTATGCCACCAAAATGTTAGGCACTCTGAATGCCCGTCTCAACAATAGAAGCCCACAAGAAATCATGATTGCACTAGTTCTCGCTCATCTCTCTCATTTTGACAAGAGAATTCGCCACATTGCCTACTCTGGAAATGTTACAACCAGAGAAACACTTCTGAAGGAACTACAGGCACTTTCCAATGGTGGTAAACGTCAAGCAAATTATTCTCATGAAACCCCTGAGGCAAAACGTCAAAAATTTCAGGGAAACAACTCCAATACTCCACTACCTGTCTGTCATTTCTGCAAGCGTCCAGGTCACAAAATTTCTGAATGTCGTACTAAACAACAAGCACGGTCTGGCTCCCAATCAAGCAACAACTCGTCACGTTCAAATATGAACTCCTGCCCGAACAAAAAGCTTTCCTGCTATGTCTGCGCCTCCATGGATCATCTTGCCAATCGATGTCCCAGGCGAAATTCATCTTCCCGCTCACGACCTAATGGAGAAGGTCATCCCTCTGGCGATAGTATGAAGCCTCAAAAAAAGAGAGTCAACCCACCTGGTCATCTTACTCACAAAGGTCAGGTTTTTAAATTTTCATTTGATTCTGGTTCTGAATGTAGCCTAATGCGTGAAAGTATGAAATCAAAATTTTCTGGACCAATTTTGAGTCTCCTGTCATATTGAGCGGTATTGGCTTATCTAAAGTTACAAGTACTAGTCAAATCGTGGCTGAAGTGATTATTAATGATATTCATATTCAAATTTGTTTTCATATTGTTCCATCCGAATGTATTTCATCAGATAATATCATAATATTATATTATAATAGTGGGTAGAGAAATTCTTGCTCAAGGTTTAAAAGTTATCTTAACTTCCACCTCTTGCGATTTTGTACCAGCAGATTTGCCTTCAGCTAAACCATCAAATGTTCACTTGAACAATTTCACAGAAAATTCTAATGCCCAGATCATTCAACCATCAACAAAACATAATACTTCAAATGATGATGTTCCTTGTGATATGCGATCCATTGATTTATCAGTTGAGTCTGTTACGCACCATTTCAGTGATTCAACACCCATGAGTGATTTTGATAACATTGTCACTGACATTTCACCAAACAGTAAATCACGATTGCTCACTATTTTGCACAAATACCAACAATTTTTCACAGATGGACTACCTCGTACACGAGTTACAACAGGTGAACTACAAATTCGTTTGAAAGACCCTTCAAAAATAGTTGCACGAAGACCATATCCACTGTCACCAACAGATAAAAAGCTTGTTCGTGAACACATAGCTACACTTGAAGCCGCAAAAATAATTAGAAAAAGTAATTCTCCTTTTGCTAGTCCTATTATTTTAGTTCCCAAAAAGAATGGAAAACTACGAATGACTTGTGATTACAGACTTCTAAATTCAAACACCATTGCAGAACACTATCCCTTACCTTTAATTAAAGATCTGATCATGCGATTATCAGGTGCTCATTACTTCACATTATTGGACATGGCTAGCGGATTTCATGCAATTCCAGTACACCCTGACTCAGTAGAAAAAACCGCTTTTGTAACCCCTGAAGGACAGTATGAATTCCTAACAATGCCGTTTGGATTGAAAAATGCTAGTTCTGTCTATCAAAGAGCTGTAACAACTGCTTTAGGTCCACTAGCAGAAACTTATATCACTGCATTTATTGACGATTTGATGATTGTTGCTACTACAATCGATGAGGCTTTAGAAAGATTAGACACTGTATTAGGTGCCCTCACTAATGCTGGTTTCTCAATTAATGCTTCTAAATGTTCTTTTGTAATGACAAATACCCAATATCTTGGATATGAAGTCAGTGCTGGTGAAATTCGTCCTAGCAATCTCAAAGTAAAAGCATTATCTGCCCTACCACCACAATTCATTGGACAATTCCCTAAGACAATTCATTGGATTAGCTTCATACTTCAGACAATTTGTTCCCAGCTTCTCAATTATAGCAAAACCACTATATGAACTGCTCTCAGCAAAATCAAACTTGATATGGTTACCCCAACATGAAGAAGCTCGTCAGAAAATTATTTCTTGCCTAACTTCTGAGCCAACTTTAATGATTTTTGATCCCAACTATCAAATTGAACTTCATTGTGATGCATGCTCAATTGGATACGCAGGTATTCTGATAAATATTGTGAATAAACGTCCACGTGTTGTTGGTTATTGGTTTATTATCTTCGATAATGAACCATTGGAATCGCCCAAAGAAAAAAAAATTTTAACCCCCCCTCAAAATTTGTTGGTTTACGTTTCAAGATACGTAGATTCAGAAAATCGAATAAAAAAAAATCCGTCCGTCCGCCGTACGCCGTCCGCCGTCCGCGCCACTTTGCCCAGTTAGCGTTGAGTTAAAATTACGAAATTTTTTTTATGGGTTTCGACCAACCCCACAATGGTCCTCGAAACTTTTCATAACCCTAGGTCAAGGGGAAGGGGTTCAAAACGAATTTTGAAATTTTGAAAATTTCATATCTCGAAAAATTCATATAGAACGGTATGTTTTTTATTTCATATTTAGATAGAGTTTGTTCCGTAGAATTTTTTAAGACCATCCGCAGCTTTGTACGACCAGCCGTTCGTTCACAATGACGGCTCAAAGATTGTGCCTCACTACAGGATCGTGAATCAAACTGTTGAAATACAGGTCCATTTTCATACTAACAAGCTCTTTGGAACATCATATGGGTTAAGTGATGTCGAGTTTGTTGTTCTGAGGTGCGTTTCGTGCTACGGAAATGAAGGTAATTTCGAATGTTTGTTGGTAGGTAATTCTTTTATAGAAACTGTATTACCGACGTAGTATTAAAAACCCCAGAATTATATAGTATTAATTAATAATAATTAATAATAATAATTATAAATAATAAATACAAATTATTAATACCTAACAATAAATTATAATAGTTTTCACTAGGTACTTGATAAAATTGTTAATAATTAGTGATAATTGATAATAATAATTAATCTAACATTTAGGATCTAGACATTTAGACCTAGTGATCTAGACAGAAGGGTGATCTGTACAAAGAAGATAATGAACCGTTGTGTCAAGAATTTGCAGAGTTTTTGGTTTATTATCTTCGATAATGAACCATTGGAATCGCCCAAAGAAAAAATTTTTTTAACCCCCCCTCAAAATTTGTTGGTTTACGTTTCAAGATACGTAGATTCAGAAAATCGAATAAAAAAACTCTGCAAATTCTTGACACAACGGTTTATTATCTTCCTTGTGCAGATCACCCTTCTGTCTAGATCACTAGGTCTAAATGTCAAGATCCTAAATGTTAGATTAATTATTATTATCAATTATCACTAATTATTAACAATTTTATCAAGTACATAGAGAAAATTATTATAATTTATTGTTAGGTATCAATAATTTGTATTCATTATTAATAATTATTATTATTAATTATGATTAATTAATACGATATAATTCTGGGGTTTTTAATACTACGTCGGTAATAATTTTTCTATAAAAGAAGTACCTACCAACAAACATTCGAAATTACCTTCATTTCAGTAGCACGAAACGCACCTCAGAACAACAAACTCGACATCACTTAAGCCATATGATGTTCCAAAGAGCTTGTTAGTATGAAAATGGACCTGTATTTCAACAATTTGAGTCACGATCGTGTTGTGAGGCACAATCTTTGAGCCGTCATTGTGAACGAACGGCTGGTCGTACAAAGCTGCGGATGGTCTTAAAAAATTCTACGGATCAAACTCTATCTAAATATGAAATAAAAAACATACCGTTTGATGGGAAGTTTTCGAGATATGGAATTTTCAAAATTTCAAAATTCGTTTTGAACCCCTTCCCCTTGACCTAGGGTTATGAAAAGTTTCGAGGATCATTGTGGGGCTGGTCCAAACCCAGAAACCAAATTTCGTAATTTTAGCTCAACGCTAACTGGGCAAAGTGGCGCGGACGGCGGACGGCGGACGGCGTACGGCGTACGGCGTACGGCGTACGGCGTACGGCGTACGGCGTACGGCGGACGGACGGATTTTTTTTTATTCGATTTTCTGAATCTACGTATCTTGAAACGTAAACCAACAAATTTTGAGGGGGGGTTAAAATTTTTTTTTCTTTGGGCGATTCCAATGGTTCATTATCGAAGATAATAAACCAAAAATCCGTCCGTCCGCCGTACGCCGTACGCCGTCCGCGCCACTTTGCCCAGTTAGCGTTGAGTTAAAATTACGAAATTTTTTTTATGGGTTTCGACCAACCCCACAATGGTCCTCGAAACTTTTCAGAACCCTAGGTCAAGGGGAAGGGGTTCAAAACAAATTTTGAAAATTTGAAAATCTCATATCTCGAAAAATTCATATAGAACGGTATGTTTTTTATTTCATATTTAGATAGAGTTTGTTCCGTAGAATTTTTTAAGACCATCCGCAGCTTTGTAGGACCAGCCGTTCGTTCACAATGACGGCTCAAAGATTGTGCCTCACAACACGATCGTGACTCAAACTATTGAAATACAGGTCCATTTTCATACTAATAAGCTCTTTGGAACATCACATGGCTTAAGTGATGTCGAGTTTGTTGTTCTGAGGTGCGTTTCGTGCTACGGAAATGAAGGTAATTTCGAATGTTTGTTGGTAGGTACTTCTTTTATAGAAAAATTATTATCGACGTAGTATTAAAAACCCCAGAATTATATCGTATTAATTGATCATAATTAATAATAATTATTATTAATAATAAATACGAATTATTAATACCTAACAATAAATTATAATAATTTTCACTAGGTACTTGATAAAATTGTTAATAATTAGTGATGATTGATAATAATAATTAATCTAACATTTAGGACCTAGACATTTAGACCCAGTGATCTAGACAGAAGGGTGATCTGTACAAAGAAGATAATGAACCGTTGTGTCAAGAATTTGCAGAGTTTTTTTCAAAACGCACTACACATTGTGAAATGAGCTACCACAGTTATGAGCTAGAAACACTAGCAGTTGTGAGATCAATTGACCATTTTCACTCTTACCTCCAGTATCACAAATTCACCGTAGTTACTGATTGCCAATCATTAAAAGAAAGTTATCTCAAACAAAATTTGAACACCCGTGTACACCGATGGTGGTGCTACTTACAAGCTTTTGATTTCAAAATTGAATACAGATCAAACCGCAGAATGCAACATGTAGACTATTTATCCAGACACCCTCTATCAGATGATTCACAAAATGTGCAAATCACAGAATTGATAGAACCTGGCAATTCACCACTGATTTTTCCAAATACATCAACTAACGATTTCTGTACATCCTCAAGTCAACTGACCCCTACTGTTCAAAAGGATTCACATCCAATACCTAATGATCCTCAATCAGATTCAGATGTGATTACTACCACTTCATCAGATTCTAATTCTGATCAAACGCTCAACCAAATAATTCAAACCTCTACACCAACTGATTCTCGAACTATTACTGATCCAAATTCACGTAATGTACCTATCAAAGTGGTCAATTTGTTAGAACTTCCCGAAAATTGGTTACTTTTGGCACAAAGACAAGATCCGGAAATACCTGGAATAAGGGCTAAATTTGAAAATAATGATCTACCAGAAGATATTAGAAAGACATACGAACTTAGAACAGGCATACTATGCAGAAAAATTCAACGTAATATGAGAACTCGAACAGTCCCTTTAGTTCCACATGCCTACAAATGGGCTATTGTTAACAACTTTCATGAAAGCCTGAATCATTTAGGATGGGAGAAGACACTCGAAAAACTTGCTGAATATTATTGGTTTAAAAATATGACTAAATACGTAAGAAACTTTGTTGAAAATTGTTTAACGTGCAAAATTGCTAAGACTCCTTCAGAAAAAACACAAGTTCGTTTGCATTCCATTCCGAAAATTCCAATACCATATCACACAGTTCACATTGACATCACAGGGAAACTAAGTGGGAAAAACGATTCAAAAGAATATTTGATAGTCATGGTCGATGCGTTCACCAAATACGTTCTTTTGCATCATACCAAACACCTTGATACAGCAAGTGCCTTATCTGCTGTCAGATACCTTATCTCGCTTTTTGGTGCACCCACACGCATTATTGCGGGTCAAGGACGTTGTTTTGCAAGTCGGGATTTTAATCAATTCTGTAAACAACATCAAATTGAATTACATTTGATTGCCACTGGAGCACCTAGAGCCAACTCTCAAGTTGAACGAGTTATGTCAGTTTTGACAAACTTGTTAACTGTCACAGAATTAGGTGAAAAGACATGGCAAGAAGCTATTCCAGATATTCAGCTCACATTAAACTGTACTATAAATCGTGTCACTAGAGCATCGCCTTTGGAAATGCTTGTGGGAAAAGTAGCAAAACCCATTACCTTGATTACACCCCATCATGAAGTTATTGGAACTAATTCACAGGTTAATTCTATTAGAGACAATGCTTCACGTAATATACTTAGGGCTGCTCAGTATGACAAGACTCGGTTTGATAAAACAAAAGCTACAGTCACATCTTTCATAGTAGGTGATCATGTTTTAACTCAGAACGAACCAAGAAACCAAACAAAGTTAAGTCCAAAGTTTAAAGGACCCTTCAAAGTGATCAAAGTTTTGAAAAACGATCGTTCGATCGTTCCTACTTCAATCATTGAGAGGTACTCGTACCTACACTTACCCTCATGATCGTCTTCGGAAAGTACCGAATTCTTTGAACCATCCTGATGATGATTCAATTGTTGAAAGTGATCCAGATGATCCTGTCCCTAGCACATCCAATGTCATTGTTGATTGATTATGATGGAAAGACTTCCATGGACTTGTTGAATTTGACTATGTAGCAGTAGCAATGAAGAGACACTTTTTCTCGTGCAACTTTGGGCAAATGGTTGTTTTCTATTTTGGAATGTTTGGAATCTACCTATTGGACTACCTGTATGGTATAGCTCTTGAAACGGTTTTGGCGTGTGACAGCCTGAATATTTTTTTGTTCCACTGAGAACTATTGATCATAATGAGAGCTACTACTTGAGTCCTGATTGTAAGCCGCAGGTGCAGTCTCAGCCATGGGCCAGTGCTCAGCCTCGCTGTGTAAGTCGCTGACATGTTCTGAATTGTGGGTCTGTGCTAATTGTCTCATCTACATTCTCACATTATGGATTGATGATTTGATCGTTGCCATTTCATGGTGTTGTGCTTTGGTTTGCCATGGTTGATCACCATGCGCTATGTGATTTTTTACGTTGCCACTCAGAGCTATGACCATACTTGCGTGTACTGATTATGTTATTCACTCATGGATTGTGATTCTCAGCTGCCACTTTCATGGCTATGTTATCACTGCTTGCCCACTGTTCTTGTTGAGTTTTTCATAATTGTATTGAGTCTGCACGACTCCCACTATTGAGCTTGAGATTTTTTGTGGTATTGCTACTGATTAGTGGTCTCTGCTACCAACTGCTGCTGTGTGTAGTTCTGTTACGTGCTACTTTACTTGACACTAAAATTTTTCTTGGCCACTGTTGTTGTCAGTATGGCCGAGTGAGGTTTCCTACGCATGCTACTGGGTTTCGTACATCTTTTTCAGGTATGGTGTCCGGGACGTCCACCAGTTTCAGGATGGCCGTTACGGGGAAGAGCCCACAGGTAGCGCCCTGATCGACAGCTCCTCATCCCCACCACCGCCTTTCACCCCGAGACGTGGCCAGTCCAGTGTTGCCAGATGTAGGGATTTTTCCCTACACGTAGGGAATTTTGGGGGTGCATTGAGCGTAGGGAATCCCTACGCTGAACGTAGGGATTTTCGGTCAAGCTAGGTTACGTGATTCAAACACTGGCAAAATTCTAATAAATTGAATAATTATACGATTTTAGTACATTTATTCGTGATCGGGAAACCACTTGTGTAGACACCTATCACCAGTTTCGTTCATCCCCGTCATTTGACAACCACAAGCCACAACTCTTCTTTAAACAACAACATGGAAGCATGGAACATGGATAAGAAGTGTGAGTATGCTGTTAGGCCCCGCCAATAGAGGCTTCAGCGACCCACGCCCTCGCCTGATTCGAAGGCCCCTCCAGTGACGATCACCACATCTGATTCCAATTATTCATTCATTTGTTTGTCCTTTGTTCTATTTTCAATTAATTCATTAAATGACATTTTGTTCGATCTTTCTACTTGTCCTAAAGAACCTGTCTCGGTATCAACTGTCACTCTGTCAGTACTCAGTTTTCAGTACAGTGAATATAAAAAGTAAAGTAAATTCGTTTACGCGTTACATACGGTGTTTTTTTTCTGTTCTGTTGCTGTTTTCGTTTTGTTTTTCTCTCTATTCGTTGAGTCAATCGTCAATGGAAGAAGAGGGTGGAGGAGGTCCCTCTACTCCAAAGAGGAAAAGGGAACGTCGGGGAGAACTGAGTAAGGAAGAAAAGGGTCAGTGGCGGAAACAACAGTTTTCAGCCGAGTGGCTGAAAAATCCTGACTTTGCTGGCTGGTTAGCCGCTAAAAGTCACGACAAAAACAAGGCAATCTGCACTTGCTGCAATGTCGTCCTAAACGCCGGAAAAAGTGACCTTCTCAGGCACAAAAACACTGAGAAACACAAAAAAAACGAAGTGAAGATCAAGGGCACCGTCAAGCTGACAAGTTTATTCACATCTCCAACTGAAAATAAATCGGCCATAGCAGAAATAAGATTTAGCCTTATGGCTGTAGAACATAATCTTAGTTTTTCTGCTATGGATCACTCCGTCCAGGTTGCCCACTCGGTTTTCCCAGACTCGAAGATCTGCCAAGAGATGAAGTTACACCGCACCAAGATGACATGCATAGTGAAAAACGTGTTAGGCAAGTTCGTACAAGATGAGACCATTCGGAGTTTAAGATCCATCCCCTTCTCGGTTCTACTAGATGAGTCCACTGACATTTCCGGTGATAAAGTTTTATGTGTTACCTGCAGATATTTAGACGATTCAGGTGTGAAAACCGCCCTCTTGGGTATTTTGAAGATAAATGCTGACGGTGCCAACTCGGAAAACTTATTTTCCTTGTTTGAAAAGTGTGTAAAGGACAATGAGCTTGACTTCGCACAAATCGTGGGGTACTGCAGCGATAATGCCAGCGTCATGATGGGCAGGAGAAAATCTGTGGCTGTCAATATTCTTGAGAAGAACCCAGAAGTACTCATAATATCTTGCATTTGCCACACCTCCCACCTGATAGCGAGTTCAGCGTGTGACGAACTCCCCCAAAACGTCGAAGGATTGCTCCATCTGATCTCCACATACTTTTCAAGAAGCCCCTCGAGACAAGCGATATTGGAGGAGCTTCAAAAGTACATGAAATTCCAACTCCACAAAATGATAAATCCGAGTAGAACACGTTGGCTAGCTCTGGCTAACTGCGTGAACAGAATCTTGGAGCAGTGGCCTGTGCTTTGGAATCTTTTCTCGCACTCAGTCTCTCAAGAAAAATCCCCAGCGGCAGAGATGATATTCAAAGATTTGAACAGTAGATTCACAAAATGTTATCTTTATTTTCTGAGCTTTGTTCTGCCCGATTTTAATACCTTCAATTTATTCTTCCAGTCCGACAAAACCTTAATAACATCACTGGGATCTGAATGTGAGAGGCTATTAACACTGATTGCTAGTCGATTTCTGAAGCCCGAAAGTTATGAAAAAGAGAAGCTGTTTTCATGCAACCCATTGGCACCAATCAACCTTCTGCACTATGACAAAGTCGTTATCGGGGAAACTTGTAACAGCGAATTGAAAGAAATCGCCAAAGAAGAAAAGTACAAACACGAAGTGCAAAATTTCAGAATCAGGTGCATGAAATTTTACCAGAAAGCTTTTGAAGAATGCTCCAAACGTTTTTCGAAGCATGATTCCATTCTATCTCGTGACATCGGATTATTTGAACCAAAAAAAGCGCTCAGCCGACAAACAGACCGCCCAACCCCTATGGCTCTGTTCACAAAGTTTTCATCGAAAATCAACACGAAGTTGGCTGTAGATGAGTGGATCAAATTACCGAATTACTTTTTGGATGATGAAAGAGATGAACTTCTCAAGTTGGAGACAGTGCCGTTTTGGCTTCACATTGCCAAATGCCAGAACCACCAGGACATCATGATTTTTCCAGAGCTGGGAAAAATGGCGAAAATAGTGTTGAGCCTTCCTCACTCAAACGCCTCAGTGGAAAGGATCTTCTCGATGGTAAACGACGTGAAGACGAAAAAAAGAAACCGACTCCAAACAGACACACTTGAAGCTCTCATAAGAGTGAAGGTTGGTACCTACCTACATGGTTATTTTTAAATGAGCATCAACAGAGTAATAAAATGCCCTATTCATGTCCTTCTTAATTAAATTCTTCTCTTTTTTATAGGTAGATATGAAGGAGAAAGGTACCAATTGTTACAACCACCCCATCACACCAAATATGTTGAAGCTGCTTGCGTCACAGAGCTTATACGCTTCTAACAAAAGCGAGCAACCCCTCGATAGTGACGAAGACGATTGATTTATTTTTGATAACCTCTAGAGATTTTACTGTTCTTCTTTCTATTTTCAATCCCAAATTTTTCTGCTACTTGTTTTACTATTACAGTTTTACCATTTTAATTATATTTTCTCGTAGTCATTCCTGGTCGTCGACATTAATGTTAATTAAGATTTTTTTAGATAGGTATTCCAAGGCTAATGTAACCAATGCTACCATTCTTGAGCCTTAGTAATAAGCCTTATTATATTTATCTCAGTGATATTTCTCAAGTACCTAACAATTCTTGTCCTGAAAAAAAATAAAATAAAATGACTGGACCTAATCTAACTATTATTGAGACAGCAATAAAAATTACATTGTGCAACTCAGTGGTTCAATGGTTATTCCAATCCTCAAACCAAACCAGCAGCAGTGAATGCAGTGATATTGTCGTTTTGTAGATGACTAGGAGGGAAGTGATATTCTTTTGTTCTTTTACATTTTCAGCAATCGAAATTTTACGCGTAGGGAATTTTGTAACACGGTAGGGAATTTGTAGGGAAAAGTAGGGATTTCGGAAACGGTCCGTAGGGAATTTCGAGGCAAGTTGTCTGGCAACACTGGGCCAGTCGCTAATCAGCATTGCTCGAGTCGACAGTTTTTACGTTTGTGAAAAAGTTGAAGTTTGTTTGTCATAGAAGAGTCTCATAGTGGGAGCTAGGCATTTGTCCTGAACGGTATTTGTGATTGTGCTTTCAAGCCATTCATTTTTGAGTTCGTACCTATTCACTAACGTTTCGTATTTCTTGATTAAACTCTGAAAACTAAAGGCGTTGTTTGATCAAATGAAAGATGGCCGACCCTGACAATGCGTATCAACTGGAAGATGGCGAAATAATAGATGATGAACATTCAAATAATCCTCATCATTCGTTTCCGATATATATAATGTCAGCAACCGATGTCTGTCATGGTTCATCCAAGACACCGAAATTGTGAACCTTAACTTTGTAACCTTATATCCCTTAACCTTCTGTTATTACCGTGTGCTATCCCCTGTTCAAAACCCCAATGTGATATTTACATCATCTTATAATGTAAGTACCTACCTAGCACAAAGAATGTCATTAGTATTAACATACATGATAAGAATTCCATCTCTATACTGTTCATAATAATATCATTTCTACTTCCTCTTGTAGATATCCGCATGAATAGGGCCCAGTTCCTGGGCAGAAACGTCGTGGAATAGAAACCTTCAAACAAACGACTAGTATTTGGTCATTCAACGCATCCATATACTTCCACTAGTCATCAAGATCATAATACTATATTATGTATACATATATATATATTCACAGGAGGAGAAAATAGAAAGAGAGCAACACAATTGTAAATTGCAAACAATTGTAAATCTTACGGTAATTTTCGCGTTACAGCGTCATCAGCCCGGGAACAAAAAAATATACATATAATTTTTGGTGTCTTTTGGCAGTGGATTCAGGATGGTCTGAAACGGATTTTGGTATGCAAATTTTTCGAAAATTCAAGTTTTAAAAATTTTGGACCGAGAACAATAGCTGCATTTTCTTCGAAAATTCGCTAAAAGAGAGCTTGTATCCTCTCATGCTGTGTATTGTATAGTTGTAGTCGAGGTCCAAGCTGGGAGAAGGTTTTGTTATCCCTCAGAGAAAAGAGCATAGAAGCGTGGAAGCGAGACCTGGACCGGGAGGTAAATGAGTCGCAGCATCACAAACTGTATGCACAACTGGACAGAACGGCGGGAGGTGGACGAAAGTATCTGGCGTGCACGTCCTTGGATATTACACGCGCTGTGTTTAGGGCCAGAGCTGAGATGGTAAATGTAAATTACAGGTGGTGGAGGGAGGGAACAGCAAACAAATGTTCAATGTGCAATTTGGATGAGCCAGAGACATGTTTTCACTTTATGGCTGTTTGTCCGGTGCTGAGAGAGTTCCGTGTGGCGTGCATGAGAAGGCCCCGATTGACAACTCTGGAGCTGAGGGACATTTTGGATGGAATTGGGGGATGGTCTGGCCTTGTGCTATACTTGAAGAAAGCGGGAAAATATAGAAAATTTTTGGTGGAAGAGTTTAATTATGAGTAATTTGGTAGGAATAGGGATAGATTGAATTGTTTATCATTTATATTGTCAAATTCAATGGTTATTGTATTGTATTGTATGGTATTGTACTAAGTATTATTTTGTATTGTGTTAAATTATTGAAAAGGTATTTATGTGACATGTTAAGTAAGGTATAGAGCTAGTAAACAGAGTAAAGGCCGAACAAACGCCCTGCGACAATCCTAAAGGATTAGCAGTATAAGCGTGAATAACTGTTTATAGAAAATTCTATTAATTTTTTGTAATAAACGCTTTCTCTCTCTCTCTCTCTCCTCTCATGCTGTGTATTGTATAGTTGTTGTCTTGTGGGAGATTAAAGGCAATAAAATACACCCATTGACTTTAATTTGTGGTAAATATTCGATATAATTATTAAAATAAAATTCCATGCCAAGGAGAGTTTGCTAGTAGCAGAATGGAGATATTAGAGGATGGATTCCAGACGTATCTTACTTTTGTACGTTAGAGTTGACGTTCCCTAAAATCATCCAGCCTTCCCCCATTATGTTAGAGCTTACAATTTAGCTTGGAATAATTAGATGTAAATTTTTATCGGGCTACTGTTATGCCTGAAGACCTATTGGGTAAGTTAAGGGCATGCAGGACCTAGGTCGGGAAGTTATTGAAGGGTATCTCGGGCTGTGATTGACTTAGAGTTTTGAAATAAATTTCTAAATTCACTATATTAGTAGGAATTTGCCCCTTCGATGTCCGATTTTTGAAATTCAGAAAATAAATTTTTAAATACATTTTTAAATTGTGTCTAAATTTTTTTATTAAAAAAACGAAACGTAGGGGTTTTTTGGAAGGCTAATATACCCCAAAATGCAAACATCGCAGTTAAAACATGTAAACTGAGCGAGCAGGACATCAACAAAATGTTTATTTTGACGAAAATTCTTGTCTTCAAGGGGCCTCTGGTTCCGATCGCTACCTAGCGGGAGTTTTGGAACTAGTGCCACCCGGCCACCTTCCTCTTTCGTCGCACCCTCTATCCCCTCCTTTCGACCATCGCCTTTCTTCCGGCCTTCCCCACCGCACCTCGCCCATGTCCTTCTCCAACAGCTGCGTTGCCGGATCCATAATACATAAACAAGTCACCACACATAAACAAATGCCCTTAGGTACAAATAAACTGCAGGAAGCTGATTTTATGGTATGTCGTTAGGATATGTTTTAGTAGTACCTATTACATTAAGTTTGCAGCTTCGAACTCCCAAGAGAAACTTTTTGGGAGCCAAAAATCCTCGAAATTTTCGGACTTGTTTCAGTAGTTGCCTCATAACTTGCAAAAGGTTGGTTTTATTCAACATATTCAACATCTTATTTCCCCTACTATTTTTAAACTCGTCTCTAGATTTCCTTGTTGTGCTTAAACAGAATAATAGCTCCGCGCTTTCTTCAGGAATATACTGCTCATTAGAAATTCTGGCATTCCAGTCACCAGTAATTAGGAAATTTAAATCATTTTTTTTTCTTCCAACATAATTTTGAGTTTTTCAAAATCCTCATTCCATGATCCATCTGTAAGGTAAATCGGGGCAAAATAGGTACATTGTGTCGAGCCCAAGAGTCAATTTTACAACACCGAAACCATCTAACTCGTCATGTCTACACAATCGAGCAACCGTACTTAGTTTGAAGCCTAGTAAGAGTCCTCCCGCCGCTCGACCGAACCTTGCAGACCGAGTGGCAGGGCACCATTTTAGTGAATATTCTACCAAATGTTGTGGGTATAAATGTGAATCATTTTGTTCTACATGTGTTTCAATCAGAAGTATAACATCATGCAATTTAATAAATTTTAAGAAGTCAATTTTGTGAATGTTATTTTTCAAGCCACATAATACTATGTTATAGGTTAGGATCGTTATTTCCTTATCTTTTTTAGTGGGTCTTGCAGCGCCCACCGTTACCAGTGCTCCTCCGTTTCATGCTGCAGGCTGGTGCTGTGCCTGTAATCCCTCCTGGGCGTCTCCACCGCTCCTCATCCTGCCGATCTCCTCAGTCATATCAAATCCCAGCTGCTGCGACAGATACCCGACCGCACTTTCCGTTTCGCTCGTAGCCAGTCCTGTTTTTTCGTTCCAAAAGTATGATTTGCCTTCCACTATCAGTCTGTCGTCTCGGAGTGTGACTTTGATTCGATTCTTTTTTTGGTATATAGCTTTCTTGACTGAGAGTAGCTTAGAGCGCCTGGCGCGGATCATTGGTGGTAAATCACGTTGTGCGTAAAAACCTGTCTTTTTCAAAACATGTGCCTTCTTCAGAATTTCAGTGGTTGCCGTCGGAGGTGATACTTCCGCCAGGATCGGGCGCTTTCTGTTACCGTTTCGTCCGATCGGGAAGGCTTGTATGAGCTTCACCTCTGGTAGCTTCATTACTTCCGTGACGAATTTTTGCGCAACCCCAGCATAATCCTCTTCTCCGTTCCCAGTCTCTATGCCTCCTATCATTATATTTGTACGTCTTGCATTGGAATCCACCAGTTCTATTTTCCTATGAAGCAGATCAATTTCCCTTCACAGCATCAGGTTTTCATTTTTCAGCGTATTTATGTCCGTCTTAACATCCGTTATAGCGTTGTTTAGGTCCATCCTGGTTGCCAACTGCTTTTCCTCAATAACAAGCCCTACGGCCAGCTTGAGTTGGCCAAGTGTCATGTTGCTCACGGGAACGTCATCGGCCATGGTATTTTCCAACAGCAGTCTATGTTTCGGTTCAGTAGGTTCCCATTCCGGCGACGTGCGTGTCCTTTTTAAGCCGCGATTACACAGAGCGAGTTTACAAGCAGATAGCTGGCGAGTTGGGAGAGGGGGGAGTGAGATAGTTGGCGAGTGTCGATGACACACAAAACTGTCCACTCGCTACTCGCTATTTCTATTTCTTCCGACATTTCGTGAAGTCACCAACACTCGATTCCCGAGTCGCATCCAATACTGGCCGCTTTTGCACCCACTCGCCGCTAGTAGGCCTTGACACACGACTAGTTACTAGCCAACAAGCTCACTAGCTAGCGAGTAAAGTAGCCGGGTCTTCAACTTTTCCCGCCGCTTGTCCGCTAGTCCGCTAGTCAGATAGTAAACCGATGACACAGGGTGAGTTTACAAGCTGCTAGCGAACTCGCTGGCTACTAGCTTGTAAACTCGCCCTGTGTAATCGAGGCTTTACCGACTGGTTTGGTGTGAAATATTGTTCAACAGATTTCTGAGCCATAAATTTGGGCGCAAACTCAATCTTGTTTACTTATCTTTGCGGCCGGCGGTCGGAGTTGTTTATCCCTGCAGCTGATAGCCGAGTGATCCCGAGTGTCGACGAATCGCTTCGGCTCGTATCTTCGGTTCCCCACTATCAGCTCTGTCACATGGAGTCCAATAGCTCAATAGGCCTAGGAAAATAGAGAAAAAAAACAAAAATTCGTCCACCGTTATGCCGTGTTCGCGGTATAGTGGTGTATTAACGAGATGGCGTAACCACGCTTTCACTGTACTTTTCTTCACAAATCCACTGTACGCAGATGATCTGTGAATGAGATGAAATTTCAATGTCTGCCCACAAAAACGTACGTCGTCGATTGTCAATGTAAACGCTTGCATACGAGTCTGCAACACATTGAGACATTTTCATGTCATATCTCAGCTTTTCGAAGGGCGACAACCGAGTGAGACGAATGTTTTCTAGTTCTATAAATCGAGAGGTTTCCAACGAATGGTGAACGGTTTTTGTCTGATGACAAAATTTGCCATTAAATGACGAAGTACTATTCCCCTAGCAACGACTCAGTTGTACGCGGAAATCGTCAGAAACAGATTTGGGACAATTTTCGTAACGGTTTTTGAGTTATGTGCCATATGAAAGACATGAAAGTGTAAAAAAAAACCACACCCAATTCAGCGCCCAGAATAAATTCTTCGGTCACAAAAATCACCACACTGCACCAGTTCCCGGTGCCAGCTCGCAATGACGAACAGGTAGGTATAATGTTTGTCCTAAAAACCCAGCTTCTGACCACAAAAACAAACGAGGATCGCGGGACCGAAGTAAACCGTGCCGTGTCTACCGTAAATACTACAATTTTACAATTATGTATTACAAGTAAATAGTATAAGCTAAAATGTAGCCCAACCCCAGCTCTGTAGGTCTAACTATTAGACCTGCAGAGCTACGTTAATACTATAGCCCATTCCAAGAAATCCAATCGAATGGGCTACAGTATTAACGTATTCCTCCAAAAAAGAGGCAGGGGTGGAAGTGATTATGAACAGTTCTTGTCAACATCGTTCAAAAGAGAACAGTGGGCTTGTTTCAGTTGTTGCCTCATAACTTGTAAGAGGTTGGTTTTCTACAAAAATTCCTTCGTATCTTTATTAAAGTAAGTAAATAGTTTAAGCTACAATTTAAGCCCAACCCCAGCTCTGTAGGTCTAATAGATCCCGAGATATTGGAATTCGAAAATTGGATAATTCCGGAAAACTCGAGATTAAAGTTGTAGTCATCTCTTGGGTTGAATGTAGAACTTCAGCCCTGTTCTTTGGCATGAGCAGGTCCCACCACCACACCATTTCTCACATTTGCCGGGTATCATTTTAAGAAGGATCCTGTGATGTGGTGATGGGAGCCCTTGCTGGCTCTTTTTCTAACCCCAGGTGGTAGGCTCTGTCTATTCCCGACCACTTCAAGTTCGGTATGAGTGCTGCTTCGCAGCCTTGGGTGGGGTTAAACGAGCAAGTTGGACTCTGGTACTAGCTGCAGACCTTACAAATAGTTCATATCGTGTCCTCTCCACCACCATAAAGGGCGACAAGGCACTTGCTGCCTGCAGAGGCAATCTCCTCACGAGTGGCTTCAAATTTCAAAAAGGTGGCAGTCACGCCAACCAGTTGAGGGTTTTTTTACCATGATGGTAAGCATTTGCCATTTCCTTGCCACAATAGGGCAGAGGTGGTGCCGCAACCGGTGAATGCGAGCAGGAACAGTTTCAATCCAAGAGGGAGCGACAGCTGTTCTCTTTTGAAGGATGTTGACGAGGACTGTTCATAATCTTTTTTGGAGGAATAAGCAAATACGTTGTTAATACTGAAGCCCAGTCCAAGAAATTCAGTCGATTTTTTTGGAAGAAATAGGCAATATCTCGGGATCTATTAGGCTTACATAGCTGAGGTTGGGCTTAAATCGTAGCGTACACTATTTACTTTAATAAATGCGGGAAAGATTTTCCATAGGAAACCAACCGTTTACAAGTTATGAGGCGCAAACTGAAACAAGCCCACTTTTCAGGGATTTCGAAGCTGCAAACTTGATGTGATACTACTCAAACGTGTCCTAACAAAATACCAAAAACCCAGCTTCCTGCAAGTTTTTGGACATAAACATCCGTGGTGACTGGACTAATACCCTTCTCCGCCTGAAAAGACTGGTCAATTTATTTGGAATACCAATTGAAGACACTCCAAGCTTCAAATTAGGGCTATGTATCGTTTATTGAAGTTCCAGGACTTATAATCTTGGATATCCCAATTCTGACTACGAACGAACTTACCATTAAAGGGGTGATTCAGTTTTGTACTGAACAACACGAAGAGCTCTCGTATTGAGTTTAGGCGATGGAAGTGATAATTTCTTTCATTTCCTTGAGGTAGTGACGTGACGTGATGCGGGTTGGGTGGGAAAACAACTCCGACACTCATAATATTTTATACTAACCGAAAGTTACCGTAGTTACCTGAACTATTTTGGTCATTTCTTGTATGTCTATGACGCCATTTCCGTCGACGTCGTACATCCTGAAAGCCCATTTGAGTTTCTCCTCGGGAGTGCCTGAGGACGTCACATCAATCGCCAGCAGGAACTCCTGAGAATAACAGACGAAAAAATTATTTTCTCTATAGACTATCTTGTGGAGAATAATAATTAACATTATTAACGAGAATTACCAGCAATAATTACATAGCCCCACGAAAAAATATTTTTTAAAAAACTGCCTCGAATGTTTTAACTGATTTTTACGTTTTTTTGGCGCGCTGAATCCAATTTTTGCCATCACGTACAGATGCTTTGCTACATTGGGTTATACTTACTTAGTCTCCGGGTTAAAATAAGGTTCATTTCAGTGAGGTAATAACCCGCAAATTTCTATTTCAAAATTTAGTACATTTTTTTAATGGTCTATATTTATATAGATAAATATAGAAGAAATATAAATATAATGAATATAAATATAATAGAATAGATTATAATATCTATATTTATATAGATAAATATAGATATTATAATCTATTCTATTATATTATAATAAAATGTATATAATTAACTTGATGGGCTGAAGCTCAGTTGTTATGTTATTGATAATATCAATAAATTATGCAGTAATAATATATAATAATATATAATATCAATAAATATATTATGCAAAATATAATATTATTATTTTTGGCATATCAATAACAGCTGAGCTTCAGCCCATCAAGTTAATTTTATAAACTAATATTATAAACTGTTTGTTGAGTTTTTAGCTGTCACTAGCTGTTTTAGCTGTTTTTAGTTTTTGGCTGTCACTCAGGAGAACACTTGGTACGTCACGTGTATACAGAAGGTATAGTAAGGGCCGGAGTACGCAAAATTGAGTAAATGAAAAAAAGAAAAAGAAAGAAATTGGCCCAAACAGTTTAGAACTTCTAAACTGTTTTGGCCAATTTCGTTCTTTGGTCAATAGATCTCATGGTGGGCCCGAAGATTTCTTCCCTTGTGCGTTGCGTGGAGTATTTCATCGGGGGTTTACCGCAGCAGCAACCAGCAGAAATCAGCCATCATATTTATTTATTTATTTTGGAAGTACGGGCAAGCCCAATTACAAAGGAAAATAGAAACGAACAGCAAAATTTGCTGTTTTCGTTTTAATGCAGATGATAAAAAAAGAAAAACGAAATTACTACAGGGAAAACAATGATGAAAATAAATTGAACAATATTGGCCTACGAAATAAGTAAGAGAGAGGCCGAGTACACATTTAATATATAAATAAAAGTGGCAGGGGATGAGGTGAGTTGAGGTAAGGTAAATTGTCTTTAGTTTTGATATTGTGTAGCAGAAAAAATCGAAGAACCGGGTGAGAAGTCAGGAGCAAGTTGGCGGATCGTGGGATGCGATGAAATGGGCGATTGAGGTGGTAATTTGTTGAGGAGAAAGGCACGCTGAAGAGAGGACACAAGCGTGCCGTAACCCGCGGAGTCACAAGGCCCACTTTGGCAAGAAGAGCAGGGCAGGCAAGCCTGTCATTAAGGAGCTTATGGAGCAGGGTGATATCGGCAATGTACCGACGCCTCTCGAGTGGCAGCATGCGGCATAAACCCAGCAGGTTGGCGTAATTCACGTCCCAACGTCAAAGCCCTCAACGCCCTGCCTGTGATGCGCTCAATGTGCTCAGAGAAAGTGAGCTTCCTATCGCAGAGAACCCCTAGATCCATCAACTCACCACTCCCCTTAAGTTCGATACCGCACAGCGTGTAATTATAGATAGTAGGTTGAACGGATCTATGGAAAGTGATAACGGCACATTTGGATGGATTTAAAAAAAGGCAGTTGGAGGCACACCACTCCTCGAGACAATGGACAGCCGCCTGCAGATCTCGGCAGTCGTCCTCCGAGCTCACATGGCAGAAGAGTTCGAGGTCGTCAGCAAAGAGCGATCACTGCATAACTGGCTTGAAGGAACTCACCACACCGTTAATCATTAACAGGAAGAGGAGTTGGCCGATGTGGCTACCCTGAGGAATCCCTGAAGATGCGGCAAAAGGTGACGATACCACATCCCTTACCCGGACCATGAGCTGACGCCCACTGAGGTAACTCGACACCTAGTTCAGGAAGGATCCAAAGATCCCCAAAGACTCGAGCAAGGGCACCACGTTACGGTGAGACAATTTGTCAAACGCCTTTGCCTAGTCCGTCGATATGACGTCAGTTTGGCATCCCTTCAGAAATCCCTCCATGACAAATTCCTGCAATTTAAGTAGATTAGCAACAGTTGATCTCCCTTTCAAGCAACTATGTTGTTGGGGGGCGAAGTATGAGGAGAATTCGACAGATAGCTGTTCACCAACAAGCTTCTCGAGAATCTTTGGAGTCGCAGACAAGGAACAGACCTGGCGATAATGCAGGAATGAATCCCTATCGCCACTCTTGTAGATGGGCGTCACATAAGATGTCTTCCGTTTACATGGGAAACAGCTGGACTCAAGTGATTTATTGAAGATGTATGTCAGGGGGCAGTATAAACCAGTGGAACACGCTTTCAGCAGCATGGAACCCCATCTGGGCCCATACCCTTCCCAACATCCAGTCTCTGGAGCTCACGAAGCACCTGCACCTCGGACACCCTCATCAATCCGATAGACACGACGTTCTGGGCGGGAAAAACGGGATTGTAGGGAACGGGGGTCTCAAACACTGAGGAAAAAAGGCGGCAAAGAGTTCCACAATCTCACAAACATGCTGCTGGGTATGCCACTCCGTCCATCTCTATGGTTTATAAAATTCCAGAAGTGCTTTATGTCACATGAGAAGGCGTTTTGTACTTCAACAAGGTATGCATCATACAGGGTTTGGATTTAATTTTGCACTGGCTTCTCTGTACGTAGTCTTCCTCCAAACTGGATATTTTGTATCGAGCATGGGCAAGGAGTCCCAGGCTTCTTTTGGTTTATTATCTTCGATAATGAACCATTGGAATCGCCCAAAGAAAAAAAATTTTTAACCCCCCCTCAAAATTTGTTGGTTTACGTTTCAAGATACGTAGATTCAGAAAATCGAATAGAAAAAAATCCGTCCGTCCGCCGTACGCCGTCCGCGCCACTTTGCCCAGTTAACGTTGAGCTAAAATTACGAAATTTGGTTTCTGCAAATTCTTGACACAACGGTTCATTATCTTCTTTGTACAGATCACCCTTCTGTATTTACTATTAATAATAATTATTATCAATTATGATTAATTAATACGATATAATTCTGGGGTTTTTAATACTATGTCGGTAATAATTTTTCTATAAAAGAAGTACCTACCAACAAACATTCGAAATTACCTCATTTCCGTAGCACGAAACGCACCTCAGAACAACAAACTCGACATCACTTAAGCCATATGATGTTCCAAAGAGCTTGTTAGTATGAAAATGGACCTGTATTTCAACAGTTTGATTCACGATCGTGTTGTGAGGCATTATCTTTGAACCGTCATTGTGAACGAACGGCTGGTCGTACAAAGCTGCGGATGGTCTTAAAAAATTCTACGGAACAAACTCTATCTAAATATGAAATAAAAAACATACCGTTCAATATGAATTTTTCGAGATATGAGATTTTCAAATTTTCAAAATTCGTTTTGAACCCCTTCCCCTTGACCTAGGGTTATGAAAAGTTTCGAGGACCATTGTGGGGTTGGTCGAAACCCATAAAAAAAATTTCGTAATTTTAACTCAACGCTAACTGGGCAAAGTGCCGCGGACGGCGTACGGCGGACGGACGGATTTTGGTTTATTATCTTCGATAATGAACCATTGGAATCGCCCAAAGAAAAAAATTTTTTAACCCCCCCTCAAAATTTGTTGGTTTACGTTTCAAGACACGTAGATTCAGAAAATCGAATAAAAAAACTCTGCAAATTCTTGACACAACGGTTTATTATCTTCTCTGAGCAGATCACCCTAATCCAATTAACGAACTGTTAGATGAAACTCTAGCTCATCATCCAAATTAAATTTAAAATACCATACGAATTTCTTTCATATCATTCCATACTGTACTATACCAAATCATACATACAATAATATACCATGTCATAAAAACCGAGTGAATATTGGGGGGGGGGGGATATTAAGTTTACTTGGGATATTAACCAAAGTGCAAAACAATGCAAATAACCCACTAGCTATGAGTTGGGACGGTGATTCATAATTGGAACAATCCATTAATAAATGGCGTGCAACTTCCAGGTACTTCAGGGAGGAGATGGGTCTTGGGTGGGGATGGGAAAAGTCGTTAAAATAGTCTTTTTGCAACTGTTGGTTACGGTTTGGGATAGTGATTCATGATTGATGAATAAGAGCGATTTCAGAAACTCAATGGGGGGTAAATTGGGAGATTTTAGTGGACAAAACTCTGTGAATTCTTGACACAACGGTTTATTATCTTTTTGAGCAGATCACCTGATAAATGAATGAATCTCTCACAAGCACAAGCATAAAAACAAACTTTATTAATCAAACGTCAACCCACTGGAACTCAATATAAACATAATAAACATATTATGGTTTCGCGTATCCTATTATTCCTGTATCCTATACTTTTCCCCTTCTTCTTCAATGGCCCCTTCTCGTTCCCTTAGCTGATCGGCGTGCTTCCTCTTGAGAACCCCGCCAGTTAGTACTTCGCACGAGTATGGTCCGTTCATCTTCTTGATTGACCCTGCCGTCCATCCGTGGTCTCGTTCATTCTTAACCCATACCTCTTCCCCCTCTTCCCCCTCTTCAAATTCTCTAGGTTTCCTGTTCTCCGTTTCCCCTCCTATCTGCTGTTTCCATAATTTCCTCTCCATCTGCTTCCTCACGTCTGGCTTCATATTGTCCAATTTCGTTGGAAGTCGCCGGCCACAAAACAACTCTGCTGGAGCCCTCCCCGTTGTCTTTTGTGGTGCGTTCCGATAACTAAACAACACATTCTGCATAGCCACTAGTGGATTGCTGATATCACGTTTGGTGGCCTTGTACCTAGCTTTGAGGGTCCTGACTAAACGCTCAACCAGCCCGTTACTTTTTGGATGGTATGGCGTTGTCCGTATAATATACGATATTATGGTTGATCGCGTTTCTTTTGAAGAAATTTTCAATCTCAGCTGACACAAATTGAGGTCCATTATCAGTAACTACTTCCGCTGGAATTCCGTATCTACTGAACCAGTTCCGTAATCATTGTATCAGTACTTTTGACGTCGTTGTTCTCAGATACTCCACCTCTGCCCACTTTGAAAACGCATCTATCCCAACTAACCAAGTATTTCCATCCATTGGACCGGCCAAGTCTAAATGAACTCGTTCCCAGGTCTTCTCTGGTACGTTCCAGGGGTATTATTCCATTATAATAATGGAACTACTTCTACGTTGTCCCGGTTTTCTTGGCACGCCACGCACCTTTTCACATACACTTCTATGTCCTGTTTAATATGTGGCCACCATACATAATATCGAGCTATTCCCCTCATTGCTGCTATTCCCGGATGGCCACAATGCAGAACTTTCATAATATCGGCTCTCATCTTCTTCGGATCAACTATCCTCCCGAACCATAATAGAACTCCGTCTTCTAACTCTAATAGTTAGTGTTAGAAGACGGAGAGAAGAATTATTCTTCTCTTCTCAACTTGAAATGCCTTAAATTTTCTTCAACATTTTCTGGCCACGACTGATACAGGGTTGGATTTAGTACCGAAACAGCACTTGTTAGAGTACTGGACGACATACGAGGGGGTATGGACAAGAGGAAAGTCACGATCCTGATCCTAGTAGGCTTTTCGTCTGCTTTTGATATAATTCAAATTGAAATTCTGCTTGCCATCCTTGAGTCCATCGGAATTTCGGGCGTATCCTTGTCCTGGTTCAAATCGTATCTAACCGATCGGCAGCAGCGAGTCAAAGGACCTAAAAAATCATACTCGTCCTGGAAACACATTGTATTGGGGACTCCCCAGGGCTCAGTTCTGTCAGCACTTGTCTTCATTCTTCACATCGCATCGTTAACCAAAATTCTGTCACCAGGATCAAAATACATGCTATATATAGAATCTGCGATGTCATGGATATCAATGAAACGATCAACCTCCTCAATTGCGAACTCCGGAAATTGGTAACATGGTGCGCATCTCACGGGGTGAAAATTAACGAACAAAAAACCAAAGCAATGATTCTGGGGTACCAAAGCAAGATTCTGTCAAAGATTGACCCGACCACTGTTCCCTTTTTGAAGTATGCTGAAGTCCCCTTAAATTATGTAAACGAAGCAAGAAACTTAGGCATCGTCTTCCAGAGTGCCCTGTCGTGGGACACGCAAGTCAACGACATGTCTAATAAAATGTATCGAGGCCTTTACCAGCTTAGGAGGACAGCCATTGATTTTCCAACATACGTGCGTCAGCGTCTCGTTCAGTCCCTCATTTTTCCTGTACTTGACTATGCGTCAGTAGCCTTAAGCGACCTTCAAAGTAAAGAACTCGGCAAGCTACAAAGAGCTCAAAATGCTGCAATGAGGTTCAAAATCTTGAAGTTTGGCCGACCCGCATACCTGGCGGATGACCTGCGGTTCATGGCAGACGTTCACGAGCGGCACACCAGAAATCGACGGAGGCTCCTGCAGATGCCGGCTCATCGTTCAGTGATTTTCGAACGATCATTTGTGGTGCAATCATCGCGAGTATATAACGAAAATATAGAATTCTTTAATCTATGTCAAGAGACACCAATTCGTGACACCAATTCGTATCTATGTATTTACCTTTCTTCCCTTTTGGTTTATTATCTTCGATAATGAACCATTGGAATCGCCCAAAGAAAAAAAAATTTTAACCCCCCCTCAAAATTTGTTGGTTTACGTTTCAAGATACGTAGATTCAGAAAATCGAATAAAAAAACTCAGCAAATTCTTGACACAACGGTTCATTATCTTCTTTGTACAGATCACCCTTCTGTCTAGATCACTAGGTCTGAATGTCTATATCCTAAATGTTAGATTATTTATTATTATCAATTATCACTAATTATTAACAATTTTATCAAGTACCTAGTGAAAATTATTATAATTTATTGTTATGTATTAATAATTCGTATTTATTATTAATAATAATTATTATTAATTATGATTAATTAATACGATATAATTCTGGGGTTTTTAATACTACGTCGGTAATAATTTTTCTATAAAAGAAGTACCTACCAACAAACATTCGAAATTACCTTCGTTTCAGTAGCACGAAACGCACCTCAGAACAACAAACTCGACATCACTTAAGCCATATGATGTTCCAAAGAGCTTGTTAGTATGAAAATGGACCTGTATTTCAACAGTTTGAGTCACGATCGTGTTGTGAGGCACAATCTTTGAGCCGTCATTGTGAACGAACGGCTGGTCCTACAAAGCTGCGGATGGTCTTAAAAAATTCTACGGAACAAACTCTATCTAAATATGAAATAAAAAACATACCGTTCTATATGAATTTTTCGAGATATGAGATTTTCAAATTTTCAAAATTCGTTTTGAACCCCTTCCCCTTGACCTAGGGTTCTGAAAAGTTTCGAGGACCATTGTGGGGTTGGTCGAAACCCATAAAAAAAATTTCGTAATTTTAACTCAACGCTAACTGGGCAAAGTGGCGCGGACGGCGTACGGCGGACGGCGGACGGCGGACGGCGTACGGCGGACGGACGGATTTTTTTTTATTCGATTTTCTGAATCTACGTATCTTGAAACGTAAACCAACAAATTTTGAGGGGGGGTTAAAAAAATTTTTTCTTTGGGCGATTCCAATGGTTCATTATCGAAGATAATAAACCAAAAACTCTGCAAATTCTTGACACAACGGTTTATTATCTTCCTTGTGCAGATCACCCTTCTGTCTATACCAGACTGTGTTGCAAATCGGCACCATACCATATTCTCACCGTACTCATACCATACCATACGAATTTCTTTTCTGTCTTATCATACTGTACTAAATCATGAATACAATAATATACCTTACCATACTCATACCATGTCATACAAACCGAGTGAATATTGAAATGTCATCCATTTCTGACCTATATTTAAAATTTCAAGTATCTAGCTCATCATCAAAATTTAATTTGTTTAAACAAAAAGGTATTATTTAAACAATTTTACAGATGAGAAACCGAGTAAATATTGCAATGTGGTCTATCCCCGACTCACGGTTAAAATTTCTAGACTGTAGTTTACCGGGAAGATGACAAAAGGTAGTTTTATTCTGGGCGTCTGAGGGTTGGGTCACATAACGGCCGTTTTCGACGCGAAAGATTAGTGTTTTTCCTAAACCTTTGCGCGCTCACTGTGAACGAACGGCTGGTCGCACAAAAATCCAATTGGTCTTAAAAGATTCGTAATTTTTCAGGTCATTCAAAAGTGAACTGAAAATTACACGTTTCAGTTAAATATTTTGAGATATGACATTGTCGAAATTTTAAATTTCGTTTTGAACCCCTTCCCCTTGACCTAGGGTTATGAAAAGTTTCGAGGATCATTGTGGGGCTGGTCCAAACCCAGAAACCAAATTTCGTAATTTTAGCTCAACGCTAACTGGGCAAAGTGCCACGGACGGCGGACGGCGGACGGGGGACGGCGGACGGGGGACGGCGGACGGCGTACGGCGTACGGCGGACGGACGGATTTTTTTTTATTCGATTTTCTGAATCTACGTGTCTTGAAACGTAAACCAACAAATTTTGAGGGGGGGTTAAAATTTTTTTTTCTTTGGGCGATTCCAATGGTTCATTATCGAAGATAATAAACCAAAATCCGTCCGTACGCCGTCCGCCGTCCGCCGTCCGCGCCACTTTGCCCAGTTAGCGTTGAGTTAAAATTACGAAATTTGGTTTCTGGGTTTGGACCAGCCCCACAATGATCCTCGAAACTTTTCATAACCCTAGGTCAAGGGGAAGGGGTTCAAAACGAATTTTGAAATTTTGAAAATTCCATATCTCGAAAAATTCCCATCAAACGGTATGTTTTTTATTTCATATTTACATAGAGTTTGTTCCGTAGAATTTTTTAAGACCATCCGCAGCTTTGTACGACCAGCCGTTCGTTCACAATGACGGCTCAAAGATTGTGCCTCACAACACGATCGTGACTCAAACTGTTGAAATACAGGTCCATTTTCATACTAACAAGCTCTTTGGAACATCATATGGCTTAAGTGATGTCGAGTTTGTTGTTCTGAGGTGCGTTTCGTGCTACGGAAATGAAGGTAATTTCGAATGTTTGTTGGTAGGTACTTCTTTTATAGAAAAATTATTACCGACGTAGTATTAAAAACCTCAGAATTATATCGTATTAATTAATCATAATTAATAATAATTATTACTAATAATAAATACCACTTATTAATACCTAACAATAATTTATAATGATTTTTACTAGGTACTTGATAAAATTATTAATAATTAGTGATAATTGATAATAATAATTAATCTAACATTTCGGATCTAGAAATTTAGACCTAGTGATCTAGACAGAAGTGTGATCTGTACAAAGAAGATAATGAACCGTTGTGTCAAGAATTTGCAGAGTTTTATTTCATATTTAGATAGAGTTTATTCCTTAGAATTTTTTAAGACCATCCACACAGCTTTGTACGACCAGCCGTTCGTTCACAATGGCTGCTCAAAGTTGGAGCAGATCGAAAATCGTCAACATGAGAGTGAACTGAGAGGTAGCCTATCGGGTCCATTTTCAAACTGGACCAGCTGATTCAAACAGCACGTGGTTCTCAAATATCGAGTAAATAAATAATATTTAATAATAATTATTAATAATGAAGCATAAAAATTATTAATAACCAACAATAAATATTAATAATTTACACTACTTGATGATAATTACTAATCAATAATTATAATTCCTAATAATAATTATTCTAACATTCAGTAATCTAGACAGGAGGGTGATCTGTACAAAGAATATTATAAACCGTTGTGTTAAGAATTTGCAGAGTTTTTATACGAAGGAATCCATTATTTTTCTTATATTTGATATCATCAAAACTTGAAACTTATCTGTACGATTGCAAGAATATTTCAAATTGTACCCAAAAATATCCAGGGTAGATGGTAGAGAGGACCATTAGGCCCTAATCTACCCTGGTGGCAAAATAAAACGCATCATTCATTCATTCATTCATTCAACCTTGTGACAAACATTGCAAAGGGTTCATCCTGTTCCCTCTCATCTGTTCAAATTCCAACCGAGCAGAGAATACAGTCTTTCTTGGTTTGTAAATTGATCGGAATGCCTTCAAAAGTTCTTCCCAGCTCAAATTACCGATATCCGCCGGCAGTACGAAATTTATTAGGTACTTTCTTCAACGCCGCATGACCAACATAAGCCAATAATAGCATCTTATATGCTTTCCCTAGGGGATGATAACGGGTCCCGTCTAGTTAACGTCACCCGCTGGTTGCTAAAACTCTCTATTAGAGTTTATGTCTCTTCGAGCCTCCGTTACCCGAGTGGTGGGCCCTCCCAATCCTTTAACGTTACATAAGAATTTGAATTGACTTTCATAGTCGCTCCAACATTCGTCTTCATTGAACGGTAGTGCTGAAAACCGCACAATATTTGCTTCCACGTCCTTTCCAACTCCATCCTCCCCAGCGTTGTCTATGCTGTTCCGGCCTTTCGATCCATTTCCTGTGTTCTTCACCATTTCGTCGCCACTGATAAATGAATGAATCTCTCACAAGCACAAGCATAAAAACAAACTTTATTAATCAAACGTTAACCGGGTTAACTTAACCCACTGGAACTCAATATACCTACACATATTATGGTTTCGCGTTCATAATAATTATTCCTGTACCCTAATCTAATAATATAGATGAAACTCTAGCTCAACCTCAAAAATTAATTTGTTTAAACAAATAGGTATTATTTAAACACTTTTACGGACAAGAAACCGAGTGAATATTGCATTGTCATCCGGTTCCCACCTATATTTAAAATTTCAAGTCAATAGCTCATCATCAAAATTTAATTTGTATTATTACAAATAGGTATTATTTAAACAGTCACCAAACTCTCACCATCCACGTTATACCTAATTCTGCCCTAGGTACGAAAATTTATATTATTTTGGCTTCAGATTTCGGTTGAGGCAGTCAATCAAAATTCCCTAACAAAACATCAATTAGGTTGAGTAGTTTACGTTTACGAGCAAGTCGAGGCATTTTACCTGAACAAACAATCCCAAAACGGAATCTGGAAATTTTAAAATCGCCTTAACTGCAATTGATCGATTATAAAGTTGAATTGGTTGAAGTTATATCGATATCTCACCGAAAAATGGTGTTTTTATAGTGATTTGCAGTCAGAGGTGTAGTAATGAGAATATACTAAACCCGATTTAGAGGCTTTATTCAGCGTAAATGTGGCTGGATTATAAAATTCAAGAGTTTACAACAGTTACTGATAACTAAGTAACGAATAAAGATAGTAATAATTAACGAGTTCATTATCATGACATTCACCCCCTCTTCATTCTTCCACATAAGCTTCCAAATATTTTGGTCGCCTGCGCTCTCGCTCCGATCGCCTCACCAAACTCTCCTTAGGTTCTGGGGCTTGCAGGTACGAAACAAGTGCGCAGGGAGGAGACGCTGGCACGGGTGAAGGTGTAGATGGAACTGTCAGGAATGATTGTGGCAACGAAGAAAATCGAGGATCTTGAAGGAGTGGTCCATCTTCCATGGGCGCAATCTCTACCCCTGGAGAAGGTGTTGGAGCCAGGTGACGTGTTGAATAAAACGTAAACCTTCGTAATTATGAGGCTTTAATTCACTAAACTTCAAGTAAGAACATTGATGAAATAATGGCAATCATATGCTAATACAAACGAGCTATCGAATGGAAAATGATTGCTAGCAGGAACTGTTGTTAGTAACAAGGTAATAATAATCTCTGATTCACCACATTCTCCCCCTGTTATTTTAAAATGTACTCCGCCAGGTATGCAGGGGATTTCTTGATCCTCTGCGACCGCCTTAGTCCTTGAATTTCGTCCCTACTGGGTGATGAGACTGGAGAGTAGCGCTCAGGCACAGGTTGATCGGGAGCTGGAAGTGGAGGAGTTGGTTCAGGCCGTATTGAGTACTGGTTGGCTTGATTATCGGAGCCCTGCAAGTGTGAAGGCTCTTGAGACGTTTCGAAACCAGTTTGCTGTTCTGATTCTGGCTGGTGATCCTTGCATGTTGTCTCGTCAGCTTGAGGAGCAAGATGCTTCAAGGCAACAGTTGTTTCCTTACCATCTTGTTTTCTTATGAGCGCGTACTCAGGATTAGCTTCAATAAGCTCTACCTCCTCAACCAGTGGACTGTATTTGGAGACCCGTCCGTGCATCCTCATCAAAACCTTCCCTGGTCGAGTCAACCATGATGGAATCGTTGAACCATTGGTTGAACGCCGGGCATGCTGAAACATTCGTTCATGGGGCGTACAATTGATTGATGTGCAGAGGAGAGAACGGATTGCGTGAAGGGATTCCGGTAGGACTTCTTCCCAGCGGGATGTATCAAGACCGCGGTTCTTCATTGCAAGGGACATTGTTTTCCACAGGATCCCGTTGTAGCGCTCCACAAGTCCATTCCCTTCGGGGTTGTATGGTGTTGATGTGCTCGTGGCAATCCCCTGCTGATGAAGGAAGGATGTCAATTCTTTAGAGAGGAATGAAGTTCCCCGGTCCAAATTGATGTAAGCCGGGGTCCCAAAGATGGTGAAAAGATTATAAAGGCATGCTTTTACTGTCTTTGAAGTCATATCCCGACAAGCGTAAGCAAACGGGAACCGTGAAAACTCGTCCACTATGGTCAAAATGTAATGCTTACCAGTGCTCGAAGGGATTGGACCCTTAAAATCCATGTTAAGCCTTTCAAAA